>JARQOC010000011.1:26809048-26925626 GCA_033576535.1 Allobates femoralis
AATGATTCACAGTTTTGAATCTAGCTATGGTTTAGATACTGGATTCAAAAAGGGGGGATATGTGGAAAGTTGCCTATTTTTATTGTTTTTTATTTTTTTGAGTTGTCTTTATATTTTACCTTTAATATAGAAGGACACCACAGACACAATACATGATTGCATTGCTCTGACACAAGAAGAAACGGCAATGTTTGAACAGATGAGCCCATTGCTAATGCAGGTTTTGAGGATTTTTTTTATAGATAGTACAAGATATTAAGAAGCTGGTCAATTCTACACTGGATACCGTATATACTCGTGTATAAGCCGACCCGTGTATAAGCCGACCCCCCTACTTTTGCCCCCAAAACCTGGGAAAATCTATTGACTCGTGTATAAGCCGAGGGTGGACCCTAGCACAAGTATACAGCCCCCAGCAGTGTGGTATACAGCAGTCCCAGAGGTAGATACAGCAGCCCCAGTGGTAGTATACACGCAGCCCCAGTAGTATATACAGCCCCAGTGGTATATACAGCCCCAGTGGTAGTATACAGCAGCCCCAGTGGTAGTATACACGCAGCCCCAGTAGTATATACAGCCCCAGTGGTATATACAGCCCCAGTGGTAGTATACAGCAGCCCCAGTGGTAGTATATATAGCCCCAGTGGTAGTATACAGGGCCCCAGCAATATATACAGCCCCAGTGGTATATACAGCCCCAGTGGTATATACAGCCCCAGTGGTAGTATATACAGCCCCAGTGGTAGTAGATTGCAGCCCCAGCGGTAGTATACAGGGCCCCAGCAGTATATACAGCCCCAGTGGTATATACAGCCCCAGTGGTAGTATATACAGCCCCAGTGGTAGTAGATTGCATCCCCAGCGGTAGTATACAGGGCCCCAGCAGTATATACAGCCCCAGTGGTATATACAGCCCCAATGGTAGTAAATACAGCCCAGTGGTAATAGATTGCAGCCCCAGCGGTAGTATACAGGGCCCCAGCAGTATATAGCAGCCCCAGCGGTAGTATACAGGGCCCCAGTAATCCAGGGCCCCCCCAGCGTCTCTCCGGTCACCTGAAAAGCAAACTATACTTATCAGGGTCCGCTGTCCGCGCTCGCTCGCCTCTGCCGTCTGTGATCCTCCATCTTCATGCGGCGTCTTCCGGGTTCCTGTGCTCGTCGCAGGGAATGACGTCATTCCCTGCGACGAGCACAGGAAACCGGAAGACGCCGCATGAAGATGGAGGATCGCAGACGGCAGAGGCGAGCGGGCGCGGACAGCGGACACTGATAAGTATAGTTTGCTTTTCAGGTGACCGGAGAGACGTGGGGGGGCCCTGGATTACTGGGGATGCGGGGGCAGCTGTATACCGATGTATACATCGGTATGTACCGATGTATACATCGGTATACAGCACTGACTCGCGTATAAGCCGAGGGGGGTACTTTTCAGCCCAATTTTTGGGCTGAAAAACTCGGCTTATACGCGAGTATATACGGTATACTGTGGTTACACAACATGAGGTAATAAAAGCCAAACTACTACCTCCACATGAAGAATTAAGCTGAGACAAAAAGAAGTAGTAGTGTGAACAAGCCCATATATCAAGTTCAGTACCTATGCCGAATCAAATGCAATAACAACTAGAAAACAAAAAAAGCATGTGTAAGGCCCCTTTCACATCAGCGTTTTTTTTAAATCACGGCAGATGCGGTGAAAAAACCGGATCTGCCGCGATTACCGCATACCGGCTGCACTTGCGGCACGGTTGCGGCACTGTTGCGGCAAGCCCCATACAACGTATAGGCAGGCTTGCGGCAGGTGCGGCAAGTGCGGTTTTAGGAACACGCGGCAGGTGCGGCCGCGAAAAAAACGCGTTTTTTTTTCACGGCCACACCTTCCGCAAATGCCAAAACCGCACTTGCCGCACCTGCCGCAAGCCCGCCTATATATTGTATGGGGCTTGCCGCAACTGTGCCGCAACCGTGCCGCAAGTGCAGCCGGTATGCGGTAATTGCGGCAGATGCGGTTTTTTTCACCGCATCTGCTGCGATTTAAAAAAAATGCTGATGTGAAAGGGGCCTTAGGCTGCTTTAACATCAGCGTTTTTTTGAAATCGCGGCAGATGCAGTGAAAAAACTGCATCTGCCGCGATTACCGCATAACCGCTGCACTTGCGACACAGTTGCGGCAAGCCCCATGCAATGTCTATGGGGCTTGCGGTAAGTGTGCGGCAAGTGCGGTTTCGGCACTTGCCGCAGGTGCGGCCGCGAAAAAAACCGCGGTCAGCCGCGGTTTTTTTGCGGCCGCACCTGCCGCAAGTGCCGATACCGCACTTGCCGCACCTGCCGCAAGCCCGCATAGACATTCTATGACATTCTAGACAATTTCAGAGGAGAATGTGCCAAGCATCATGTCCCCATATATAAGACCCGGTAAGGTGCTGCAGCCGGCCACTCACAATAATGCCAGTAGCCAACTGCATTATCGTGTATGGCAGGCAATCCCGCATGTTGATTGGCTGTCTAATAGCAGCAAAACATGTGAGGTGGGTATTCGAGCAAGGCTCTCGGACACCCGCAATACTCGATCAAGTAATGAGCGTACCCAAGTACCCCGATGCTAGATAGAATATCGAGTAGTGGTGAACACGTTAGCTCACCACTATTCAACTGCCATTTTTCAGCAAATTCTTGAACATATTCCAGAAGAACATCCAGAAAAATGCCCCAGTTTACCATTGTCTTCCATTCTTGTGTACAAGCCTAGCCTGTCCAAGCGTCCAGCTGCTTGTTACGAGTACAGAGCACGTAAGCATGGAAATGGGAACTCATGTTTAGTCAAAAACTAGAAAAAAATGCATAGTATCATCTTTAATAAAGACATTTTCACAATAAAATAGATTCCTGTTTTCTCATTTGCTATTTCAAGTGTTGCCACAATCATATCCAGGTATTTTGGTGACTGCCCGATATGCAAGACTGACCTCTTATGTCTCATATGTAAGATGTCAATCCTGGAAAGCTGCTCAGACACCAAGTACAAAGCGAACAACACAGATGATGTCAGACTTTGCTGTCTCATGTCCAGATGAGATCTGATGCAACTGACACTAGTGACATGGACATTTTGCCATTGAATCCCAATCGCTCATACTATTAGTATATTGACAAAGAGGATGAAGAAAAGTGCATTAGTATGGAAGGCATAAATAATTTTAATAGACTTCGTAACATTCTGTTGTGCAAATACATTTTTACAATTTACATTTATAGTTTATTCTTGCAAAGGTCACATCTAATAAAATCTAAGTTTGCTAGAATTATATATCCGGTGGAGGGAGAGACAAAGTTCTTCTCTTTGTATACATTTTCCTTAAAAGATCTAGTTTTTTTATAAAAAGGCAAAAACTTGTCGACATAGACAAACAATGATCGGAATGAGAATGATACCGACAGACTCACAAACATCAGCGCTTGAGCACAAAGCCAAGCTATGCATTCGAATATTTTACATAAATGATAATACTCCCTGTGACCCCATTTTATAGAATTCATGGAGAAATTAAAGGAGAATACAGTGCTACACCATAGATGCGTTCCGTTCCTTTTCAGGATCCGTTGGCAGGGGCAGACTGGCCCAGGTGGCAGGGGGGCAAGTGCCCCCCAGGCTGGTGGTACTCCCCTCATTTAGGGCCGGCCCCCTGCGCTCCAAACTCACCGCCGGCCCCCCCCCCCCCCGCTCCTCCAGCTCTCCGATAACAACCCCCCCCTCTTCCAGCTCTCCGATAGCACCCCCCCCCACCCGGCTCCTCCAGCTCTCTGTTAGCACCCCCCCTGCTTCTCACCTAGGGCTGGCAGGAATAATCTGCCCCCCGTAATAAAAAGCACCAGCCCACCCCTGCCTGTTGGGGTCCTGAAAACCCCATTATTCATAAAGTGTTAGCATATCCTAAAGGGAAAATCTAGTCTTAAGGATAAAACCCCTTTAATAATAATTATAGCAATCTTTGTTTGTATAGCACCAACGCACTCCGCTGTGCTATACAATGCAGAGGTTCAAATACAGTCATAGGTAACAGTTATAAAAAATAGAATAATTAAAGCAAAAATAATGACGACCCTGCTCATAATGAGGTGGGAATGACACAAAGTATTTACAATGATGTTCCAGCCATCTTGAGGAAATAGGGAATAGAAAAGAGCTGCATGAGTCATCAACAACCCAACTATGTAGCTGTTTTGGATCAGAGTTATGTTGCGATAAATAGTGACTAAGCTATGTCTAAATGAAATTTGATTGGAGAACATGATAGGCCACCCTAAACAGATGTGTTTTAGGGAGCACCTAAAACTGTGTAAGTTGTGAATAGTCCTAATTTCTTGGGGTAGAGCATTCCAGAGAATTGGTGCAGCTCGAGACATGTCTTGAAGCCAAGAGTGGGAGGTTCGGATTAGTGCAGATGTTAGTTAAAAATCACTTGTGAAGCATAGAGAAAGGGAGGGGTGATAGACAGAGATGAGGGTGGATATGTTGGAATTTCCATGCTATGAAGAGCTTTGTGGGTGAGTACAAGAAATTTGAATTGGATCCTTTAATGTATGGGCAGACAATGCAATAACTGGCACAGTGCGGAAGCATCTGAGTAATAATTAGCCAGATAGGTGACCCTGGCCGCTACATTAAAGATGTTCTGGAGAGGGAAAAGTTTAGATAGGGGGAGGCCAATTAATAGAGAATTACAATAATCAAGGTAGGAATGGATCAGGGCCACAGTGAGAGTTTTTGCTGTTCCCATGGTGAACAACGATCATTTTTGCCCACCAACGATAGACAGTCATGACATTAAGCAAAGTTGGCCTTGTTTGAAATTTTTCCTTCAAAATCCTTTTTGAATGAAATGATTGTCCGTTTCCCGGTGTCATTGAACATGTATAGCCAGTTTGAGCTTGAACCATTAGAAGAGACACAATGGGCTAAAATCTGCATGGTTCGATCTTTAAAATGTTTTTTCACCAATCATTTGTCCAATACCTGCTTAACCATCGAAGAGAAAGTAGGAAATTTAACCAGGTCACCTACGATTCACAATGAATATGTATCCTCAAAAGTAGAAAAGAAAAAAAGATTGCTGACAGAAAGAGGCCGTTCCGGGTCACAGCTCCTGCTCCTTGCGAGTCTCCTCCGACAGACTCGCATGTCTGTCGGACAAGTGTGTCCCCGTCACACTGAGCACTGTCGGATTCCAGCCTCGCCCGCGCCGCTCATATTGCAGCCGCGGGGGGTTGAGGGAGGGGGTGCCGCCGGCGCCCTCCACTAAGTTGCGCCCGGAGCAAAAGGTCCGGATGCACCCCCCTAGATACGCCCCTGGGTCCAGGTACCATGCACTCTGCCATTATGCATCTCTTTGAGCATGATCAAGACCCAGTGGCGTAACTTGAAGCTCATGGGCCCCCGATGAGAAAGCTCCAACAAGGCCCCCAATTATTGCAAATCTTTCATAGCATTAGTCTTTTCAATAGGACAAAGTGACTTTTGGTGTCCCCTTGGCTCCAGGACCTGGGTGTAATTGCAACCCCTATACCTGTTGTAGTTACGCACCTGATCAGGACCATCATGAGACACTGTTCTGAGGCACTAAAGGTACAAATGCATTAGGCACAATGGCCAGCAAGAGTTTTTGCCCAGCCACCGTTCCTCTCGATGTCTCCATATATTGTTTGCAATGGGTATAGTTGTATAAAGTACGGTACACTGTTCATAGATCTCTGACAGCAGCTGATCTCCAGTAGGAACAAAGAATTGGACATGTTGGAATCCAACATGTTGATTTTTATTTCACTTGACATTGACAAATGTCCAGAGTTTGGACACCAACATAAAAATCACCAGCATCACTAACATGGGTCAGTGCATTAGGTTATAAGCAAAACTTGATGAATTTGAGTCTGCATTCAACCTTAAAACTATGAAACTTTGATACTAGAGCCCACCGAAATCAGCAAATTTAACCAAGTCATATCTAATATGAAAGATCAACACCTTTAGTCACAGACTGGAAGATTGTACACAGAACTGCAGATATGGTCATATTAAAGATGTTTGAGGCTATTGGGGAAAACATGTAATGAGGGGTTCAATAATGTTAAGGTACCTTTACACAAAGAGATAAATTGCTTGCAATTCACTGGTTGCAGTGAAATCATGGACACATTGTTCTATTCTGTTGCCATGTACAAGTGGAACAATGTGTCCATGATTTCACTGCAAACAGTGAATTGCAAGCAATTTATCTCTCTGTGTAAAGGTACCTTTAAGATGACCATAAACATTTGATAATTGTCCAATGTGTATAGGGTCAACTTATTAGTCCCATGACATTCCACAACACCTAAATATTGTTATGTCCAGGTCAAGTGGAAGTAGAGGTGTTTGGAAACAATCTATTTCCATATTTCATGGCAATCAACTCAAATACTCGACCATGAAGACTAGTTTAACCTGGTTGGCAGAATAGAAAGATGGGATATTAAAGCGTTACTATCATTTTCTGAATATTCTGACATGACTTCTTTGTAACTACTGGAGGAGTGTCAACACTCAGACTCCAATGGAGCACAGCTTCTGTATTGATCAATGACAGTGGTGTAACTTGAAGCTCATGGGCCCTGATGCGAAAGCTCCAATGGGGCTCCCAATTATTGTAAGTCTTTAATAGAATTAGTATTTTTCTGTAGGCCAAAGGGACTTTTGGGGCCAGCTAGACTCCAGGGCCTGGGTGCGATTGCAACCCCTGCACCCATTGTAGTTACGCCGCTGATTAGATGGGAACCCTTACAGATTGCTGAACCAAAGTGGCTGGAGTCCTCTGAACAATGTGCCCTTTCAATTTTGCAAGGCTTTTTTTTGGTGTACACATTTAAAGGATCTACTTGTGAGTCTATCAACCTCACAAGTCAAGCAAAGCAGAACAGATACAAAGTCAAAGGGCTCAAAGCTTAGCTCTTCTTCCACTGAGTTTAAGCAATCAGTCAAGGAGCCAACACACTGACCTCACAACATCTGACTAGACATGGGTGGATGATCCACAGATGATCAAGTTCAGTTAGATTTTCTAAAATTCATGGTTTCATGCAAATTAGAACACTTTGAGATTCAATTCATGGTCTGCAAAAAAATAGTTTCACTACACCATTTCTCACACTGCTAAGTCTTCAGATGACATCTTTTTGCCTTGCTGCATGGGCCTCCCCATAACACTCTGCAGCTCTGACATCTTATGGATTATCATACCTTGTACAGTGGCAGTCAGTACTGGGGTTATCACTGGTCAGCAGTTCCCAACAGGGTACAGTGAATATGACTGAGTTGTTTTCCATCTGCAGAGTTACTGGGTAGGTCTCTCATTTTTATAATCAGTAAGCACCTATGGTCAGCAAGGTCCTCACTCTCCTGTAGAGTGTAAACTCTTATGATCAGTGGGGTCCTCTCTCTCCTGTAAAGTGTAAGCTCTTATGATCAGTGCGGTCCTCTTGCTCCTCTGTAGAGCATAAGCTCTTATAGTCATTGGGGTCCTCTCTCCTGTAGAGTGTTAGCTTTTATGGTCAGTGGGGCCCTCTCTCCTGTAGAGAGTAAGCTCCTATAGTCAGCATGGTCCTCTCTTTTTCTATCTATCATTCACCTGTGGAATGTAAAATTATTTGGTAAGCAGGGTCCTCTTCTCTCCTGTAGAGTGTAAGCTCTTAAGATTATTATTGTAGCATCATTTTTTGTAGGGTGCTGTACATGTGAAAAAGGGGCATACATGCCAAGTACAGTAATTATCAATAATACAATTCACATACAGGAGGAGAGAGAACCCTGCCCACAAGGGCTCAAAGTCTTCAAGCGATGAGTGAGGATATAGTAGGAGAGGCTAGAGTTGGTTGTGCAGTGGTTTTGTGGACATGTGGCAGTTTTGTGGACAAGGCGTCGCTGAAGGTTTTAGGCTTGTCAGAAGAGGTGGGTCTACAGATTCCTTTTGAAGGTTTTCATGGTAAACAAGATTCTAATGTGTTGGGGCAGAGAGTTACAGAACATGGCGGATGCACGGGAGAAATCTTGTATGTGGTTGTGGGAAGAAGAGGTAAGAGGGGAATAGAGAAGATCTTGTGAGGATTGCAGGTTGAATGTAGGTGAGTTTCAGGAGGCTATATCACAGAGGTTTGGTGGAGACAGGTTGTGGATGGCTTTGTAAGCCATGGTTAGGTATTTCAACTGGAGACTCCAGGCAATGGAGAGCCAGTGAAGGGCTTGGCAGAGAAGAGAGGCTGGGTAATGGGGGGTCAGGTGTATTAGTCAGGCAGCAGAGTTTAGGATAGATTGGAGGTGCAAGAGCACTAGAGGGGAGGCCAGAAAGTAGGAGGTTGCAGTAGTTGAAGCTGGAGCTGATCTAGTGATGCACTAGGGATCAACAATGATCAACAGAGTCCTCCCTCTCTCCTTTTCTATCTTTCTCCTGTAGACTGTAAGCTCTTATGGTCAGTGGGGTCCTCTCTCTCTCTCCTGTAAAGTGTAAGCTCTTATGATCAGTGAGGTCCTCTCACTCTGTTTCTATCCTATAAATTGTAAGCTCTTATGGTCATTAGGGAGCTATCTCTCTGGCCTTCTGATGTAGAGTGTAAACTCTTATTGTCAGCGGGGTCCTCTCTCTCCTGTAGATTATAAGATCTTATGGTCTGTGGAGTCCTCTCTCTCCTGTAGAGTGTAAGCTCTTATTGTCAGTAAGGTCCATTTGCTCTCCTGTACAGTTTAAGCTTTTATAGTCAATGGGGTCATCTCTCTCACTTGTAGAGTGTAAGCTATTATGGTAAATGAGGTCCTCTCTCTCCTGTAGAGTGTAAGCTCTCATGGTCAGTGGGGCCTCTCTCTCCTGTAGAGTGTAAGCTCATATGTCAGTGGGGTCCTCTTTCTCACCTGTAGATGTAAGTTCTTATGGTCAGTCGGGTTCTCTCTCTTCTGTACAGTGTAAGTTCTTATGGTCAGTTGGGTCCTCTCTCTCTCCTGTAGAGTGTAAGCTCTTATTGTCAGTAAGGTCCATTTGCTCTCCTGTACAGTTTAAGCTTTTATGGTCAATGGGGTCATTTCTCTCACCTGTAGAGTGTAAGCTATTATGGTAAATTAGGTCCTCTCTCTCTCCTGTAGAGTGTAAGCTCTCATGGTCAGTGGGGCCTCTCTCTCCTGTAGAGTGTAAGCTCATATGTCAGTGGGGTCCTCTTTCTCACCTGTAGATGTAAGTTCTTATGGTCAGTCGGGTTCTCTCTCTCCTGTACAGTGTAAGTTCTTATGGTCAGTTGGGTCCTCTCTCTCTCCTGTAGAGTGTAAGCTCTTATGTTCAGTGCTCTCTTCTCTCTCACCTGCTTCTATTACATTTAAAATTGTCAGTAGCCTTTAAAACTGTAACAAAGAAACACATGATTAGACTCCTCTATTTGTCTGCTACAGGTGTCTGGATAGAGTTTGGAATACCCCCCTTTTTCTTCAACATAATCCAGCCATGACCACATAGACTTCTATTGAAATAAGAATTCAACTTATTTTTGCACTTTGAAAGACTCAAATATTCCATCTCTAAAACCCAAAAGGAAGACAGTCGCACAGACTAATGCCATGATATAATTACAGAAGGAAAAAGGGGCCAATTAACTTTGACTTTGATAGAAACGTACTTATACTTCAGTACAAAGGAAAACATATATTAAAGTATTTATTAATAATAGCCTAGAGAGTGTGCTCTTGCATTGTAGATCATAAGCAATTAGTTTACATATGTCATTAAATAAATGACATTAATTCCTTAAGGAGGACTGTACCTGTTAACTCTCTCCCGGCAATAATCTCCCCTTAAAACGGACTTGATGTGCACAGCATGCGCGAAAACTGTACTTGTAGTTCAAAATGAAGTAGATTACAGACCATGACCACCAAGGCTCTCACATGACAAAGCCTTTATGTAATTAATATGCAGGGTAAAATGTTCCCTGGACTGCTGCTAAAACGATTTAAATCATGCACATAAAAATGTAATCACAAATTTAGCATGGTGGACATTGTAGTCACACTGTGCTTGATTGCATAGAAGATTCCAAGTGTGTTTTAAATGTCCTTTAAGATTGCGATTAGAACTTGTACTTACAAGATGCATATTAATCTAAAACTCAACATTTTTCAGTGTGGGATCACAGTAGGGGAACATTATGGGCAATAGAGGTTCATTCTAAACCCAGTAGGTAATTACACTTTGAAATAATATTCTTTAATTAAATCTTGTTTGCAGTTGATTGATTTCAACACTAAATCTAAAAACCAAAAATCGAGTTTTTATCAATTTTTGATGCTTATTGTACAGAACTTGTTTTCTTAATTGATGTTTCAGAAGTTTGCTAAAGCCTTTGTCCACCCGTATCCGAGATGAATTTAAAGTAATTACCAATATATAGCCTGAGTGACACGGAAAACGGCCCCTGAGATTTTATACAATTTCCTTTCATTATTATCATAAAACCTCGAGCCATTATACAGTTTTCTATTTTATAAATGCTACTTGGAATGGACTTTCTTTTCCGTGCAAAACATTTATACAAAATTGCTACTATTACCAATATTATAATAATTATTATTGTTTGTGCATTTATATTTAACTCTAAGACCTCATTCAGACAGAGCGTTTGGCTCCGTTCTTTTTGTTGATCCATTTTTGGTGTGTTATGGATATCAATATATGAAAATATCCAAAGATTTACTAATGGGATTGTATCCTGTATTGTAGTCCAGTCTAGCTTATATGTATCCCTTTAAGTACTTGCCTTTAAGGCCGGTTTCACACCACGTTTTTGGTGTATTAGGTTCTGAACATAACCCCATAGCCCCAGATAGAACAGAACCGGAGGGCAAATATGCCCTCCGGTCCTGTTTTCTGCTGGAATCGGCAGATCGCAGGGTTCAGGAGCTGTCCCCTGCTGAAATATCAGGAGCGCAGCTTGCGGGGAGCTAGCCGCGGTCCTGAAGTCTCAGCAGGGGACAGCTCCAGGTGCTGAAGTTAAGCGCGGTCGGCGCTGCGTTCCAGCACTCGGCGTCCGGGAACCTGACAGACTCCCATGTTAGGGGGCGTCGGACCTCACCGGATTCGGGAGGATCAGGTTTTGCTAAACTTTGCAAGCTCCGTTTTTGTGTCCGGAGCAAAAACACTGATGATGCCGGACAGGGACAAAAGTGGATGGCAAATAGCTGCCATCCGGCCCTGTGCGGCACCATAGGCATGCATTGTGTCTAAATCGGGTCCGGGGCTGTCAGGTTCACACCGGACAGCCCCGAACCTGATCACATTGTGGTGTGAACCGGCCTATGAAGAATAAGTTGTGTCTTCATATCAACTATTGTACTGCGAGTAATAGACTGTGCTTAGAGAAAGCGATGAAGGCCACCTGGTCTGGGAGTGTAGCCAATGTCTAGCATGTCTTGGTTAAAAGAGATGTTCCAAAAACTCCAGATAATGAAGGACTGTGATGGGTCAATAATGTCAATTACATATCAATAACCCCAAATGATGGAAAAAAAAATACAAGGATACATATGTTTTTAGAATAGATTTACATAATCCAATCAGCTCTCAACTATTAGTGATCAATAATTAGTTATGTTTAATAATTTGTAACCATTTAATGAGTGATCTTATTCTGTGGTTACCACCCCCAGAATTATCTGTATAAATCTAGTAAATCTATGTGCTTCCTAGTAAACTTAGAATTCTCCCATACTGGCACTCGAGTCAAGTGTGGTTATTGGCCACGGACATATATTATTATTATTATTATTATTATTATTATTATTAATAATTTGGCAAGCAAACAGTTAAGGAGAGGGACATATTTTGATGTCCCAACCAACTCATCCCCAACAGGCGCAGTGTCTACACCAAAAACTGGATCCTCTTTTTGCAAAAAAAGCTTCACAAATGCATCATCTGTCTGTGCTGCTTTTTGGCTCTGTTTTCAGAGGACACGGACAGACAGACAGGCATACAGACAGAGGCACACACACTTTCTTAGGTTGGTTTCACACTTCCATATTTTGGAATCTGTGTGAATCCAACTGAAACTGGATGCACCCACATCTGTTTTCTGTCCCATTGACTTTCAATGAGGCTACAAGAACTTGCAGGTACATCCAGTACTTTCCAGTTCCCCCTGAGCCGGGTGTCCACAGTTTTTTAACTGAGACCAAAATCGCAACATGTTGATGTTTTAGTGTCCATGTCAAAAAACATAAAAAACCATGATCTGGGGCAATGCCTGTTGAATTACAATGGTTCTTTATGGTACCCAGATCTGGCGGAATCCAGATCCTACTGGATCCGAACACCGGATTCAGGTTTTTGGACTGCATATGCTCAGAACGCAGTTCTAAATGACACATCCACTAGGAGGTGTGTCATTTTCCACCGGATCCATCATAGGTAACTAACCAGATGCAACTGTATGCACCTGCACCAGTATTATCACTGATCCGTGAGCTGGATTAGTTACAAAACCGGTGTGGGTGCATCCAGATGCATCAGTTTTTACAATTTCCGGGGAATCCAGGGGAGATGCAGATTTTATCCGTATTCTCCCGGATTAGAAAAAACAGAAGTGTGAAACCAGCCTTACCCTCCCCGGTGATCCCATGGTGAGCTCCGGCAATGTCTTCTTTCCTGGCAGGACCTGTGATTAGTATGAGTACTAACAGGACCTAGCACCATGTGACTCTCAGGCAGTCCGGTTAGTACTGTACTCACAGGTCCTGCTGGTACTCAGAAGAAAGAGATCACCAGGTCTCACTGTGGGATAACCAGGGATAGTAAGTAATGGAGTGTTGGTGATGTAGAAAGAGCAGCAGAAAAACAGAGCAATAATTGATGCTCATTATTTTCTGGATGCGCTTTCTGCACCACTAACAGTAGTGAAAAATGCTGATGTCTTCACAGCATATTGAAAACCCCATTCACTTTGCTAGCAGAAGCGGTGACTGATCCGTTTTTGGTGCAGTTTAAAAGAAAAATGGAAACACTAGCTTGGCCTTAGTGTAGAACTCGACAAATTTAAGGTTAGGTTTTCACTATGAATTTTTGGTAATTTTTGATGTTGCAAGTTTTCTGCATAATATCTACAGTAATTAGCCAAATTAGGTTAGTTGAATTTTTGACATTGCATTTTTGAG
Organism: Allobates femoralis; assembly: GCA_033576535.1. Classification (NCBI taxonomy): domain Eukaryota; kingdom Metazoa; phylum Chordata; class Amphibia; order Anura; family Aromobatidae; genus Allobates; species Allobates femoralis. The sequence continues at coordinate 26,822,268 of JARQOC010000011.1, forward strand.
GGGCCCTTAGCAGCAACAACTGCAATCAAGCGTTTATGATAAATGACAATGAGTTAACACCCTGGAAGAATTTTGGCTACTCATCTTTGTAGAATTGTTGTAATTCAGCCACATTGGAGGTTTCCAAGCATGATCCACCTTTTTTAAGGTCCTGCCACAACATCACAATCTGATTAAGGTCAGGACTGAGGTTCAGCCAATCCGAAGTCTTAATTTTGATTTTCTTAAGCCATTCAGATGTGACTTGCTGATCCATTCTCCTTCAGGATTTTTTGGTAGACAGCAGAATTCATCATTCTGTTTATCAAAGCAATTCTTCCAGGTCCTGAAGCTGCAAAGCAACCCCAGACAACCTCACTACCTCCACCATATTTTACTGTTGGTGTGAGGTTCCTTTTCTGAAATGCTGTGTTACTTCTATGCCAGATGTAATGGGTCATTCACCTTCCAAAAAATTCAACTTTTGTCTTGTCAGTCCACAGAATATTCTCTCTAAATCTTGGGGATCATCAGATGTTTTCTGGCAAAACTGAAAAGAGCCTTTAAGTTCTTTTTGCTCAGCAGTGGTTTTTATCTTGACAATCTGCCATACGGCCATATTTGCCTAATCTCTTTCTTATGGTGGAATCATGAACACTGATCTTAAAAGAGGCAAGTGAGGCCTACAGATCTTTGGATGTTGATGTGGGGTCTGAAGTGACCTCTTGGATGAGGTGTCTCTGCGCCCTTGGGGTAATTTTGGGAAGGTTCACCACTGTCCCATGTTTTAACCATTTGTGAATAATGGCTCTCACTATGGTTCGCTGGAGTCCCAACACTTAGAAAAGGCTTTATAACCTTTTTCCGGACTGATAGATCTCAATTATTTTGTTCCTAAATTTCTTTTGAGCGCAGCAAGAGGTCTAGCTTTTCAGGTTCTTTTGGTCTACTTCACTTTGTAAGGCAGATCCAATTTAAGTGATTTGTTGATTGAGATCAGGTGTGGAAGTATTCAGGCCTGGTTGTGGCTAGGGAAATACAACTCTGCTTCCCAAAGATGTCATAAACTACAGTTAATTTATCTTTTAGGGGGTGGGGACAATCACTTTTTCACACAGGGCCCTGTAGGTTTGGATTTCTTTTTCCCTTAATAACAAAGACCCTAATTTATAAACTGCATGTTGTGTTTACTTGTGTTATCTTTATCTAATATTGAAATTTGTTTGGTGATCTGAAACATTTAAGTATGACCAACATGCACAAGAATAAGAAATCAGGAAGGGGGAAAACACTTTTTCACACTCCTGTATGGTGTGAAGTGGTGTTGGGCATTTTTTATTTTTACTAATCTTTACAAATCAAATGGCAGAGTATTCGAATCCTGAATCATCCGCAGATCGATCCGCTCATCTCGAGTCAGTACAAAAAATTGCAATACCGCTTTGCAAATTTAGTGTTGACTACAATTCAAGCAAATATAATAATAATAATAGTAATAATGTAATAATAATCATAAAAAATATGAACATAAAACAAAAATGTAACAAAACAAATGCAGTAAATAGTGATATTTTGTACATTTTATACCTAAAAAAATATTATTTATTTAATATATAATATAATATAATAATAATAATCTATATGTATATAATATCATATCATATATATTAATATTAATTTAATATATTAATATTTACTTTTTTATGGTATCTACATACACATTGTCTATGAATCTACCAATTTTTACTCCACACCCTGCAAATTCTTCCATTTTTTTCTATACTGCGTTGGTTTCTTCTGCATTAGTCATCTATAAAATAATGACACCTTGGATATTTTTGTATCTACAAACAGCAGGGAATCTTATTATCAGAAGCAAATGCACCTGGGAAAGCTCCTTTAATATTTTTCACCACTATCAACTCGTAAAGTAAGTCATAATCTAAGTCTATGGGGATGTGAAAAAGATCATAACCCAATCACAAACAGAAGCCTTACATATTCCATACAACCTAAGCATCGGAACAACATAGGACAGTATAGGACACGCGATCCGTGTGATAGTTTATCTGTGAATTCTAATTGTAAATAAAGTACATACTGTAAGATTAATGGGCATTTTTCCAATGTTGTCAGCGGCCATTAATTGTAGGGTCCTTTATAATAGGAATTAACAAAAAATTTTATAAAAAGATGAATGACTACCCCTAGATGATAGTTAATGACTCTTGTACAGCTACATCTTATGTTATATAGAAATATAACATTCCGATCAATTGAACACTATCTGAAAAGTTTTTAATGTCTCTAAACCAAATATTAGTAAACAAAAGACTTCTGCATTTATAATATTAGACCCATGAATAAGTCATATTTCATTTGTGGCCGTAGACATTTGTCATTTGCTACTCTTTTAGGTATGAGACATGATTAAGTTGTTGCTGCTCAGAAAAAAAAGCAAAACCACAGGACCTCTTTCATTGTAATATAAGCATTAATCACGCATTCATAATAAAGACATACCGTAGCAAGCTCCCCCCTTAAATATGCATTACATACCCTAAGGGTAAACAATAGCAAAAGAAGCTATAAATACATTTACTTTAGATACAATGGGTAGAAACTAGGGTTGGTTCATCCAAAAGGAAATCATGTATAATTATATTAAAGGGAACCTGTCAGTAGATCCATGCTGTCCAATCCATGCACAGCATGAATAAGGGTCTGGCTGAACGATTGCAGCCAGGTAATTGTCATCAGAGTGGAAGAAAACGCGTCACTTATCCGGTAATCTTGTGCCGTCTTTTAGTTACGGAGGTGCAGGTAGGGGGAGTGTAGGCGGTGGATGATGGCTTGCCGTGTTGCACATGTGGGAGTGCTTTAACCGATTTATTGGGGAACGTGCAACACCGGTGTGAGGCGTCCCTAATGCAGCCAGGACTGTAGGTGCTGCTCTGTAATCAGTGATCCCAGTATTGGTGCCCAGCTTCTTATCTGCTAATGCTGGACTATGTATTAGACATGAAAAACATAGATTGAAAAGCTGACCGGGAACTATAAGATGATGTCTTGCATCGGAGTTTGAATTCTATGATCGATTTACCTATTCTCTGAGCAACAGCAGATACACCTTTTCTCTGAGTGTTTATTATCTGTTATCCTTGCTTTAGGGTACCGTCACACTTGGCGACGCACCAGCGATCCCGACAACGATCCCACCTGGAAGGGATCGCTAGTGCGTCGCTATGTGATCGCTGGTGAGACGTCAAACAGTTAGATCTCACTAGCGACGCAGCATACACGTTGGGTCGTTGGGACCCTGTCACTCTCAGGTGTAGTGTTGAGATCATTGGTTGTTGTCCCTGTCAAACACAGCGATGCACGCTGCCCAGCGGGAGTGTGACGAACAAAAAATGGTCCAGAACGGTTTGTAATGATCAGCGATCTCACAGCAGGTGCCTGGTCGCTGCTACGTGTCACACAAAGTGAGATCGCTGTTGAGGTTGATGTTGCGTCACAAAACTTGTGACTCAGCAGCGATCTCGCTAGTGATCTCGCTAAGGCGGCCGTCACACGGAATGATTTCTTGCCCAATATCGTTTAAGCGATCTCCTTTTTGATCGCTTAAGCGAGATCGGGCAAGAAATCGTTGCATGTAATCAAGCGATTTACGATGTGAAATCGCTTGATCGTGACATCGCTGATCTGAGCTCCGGTTCTCAGATCTAGCGATGAACGATGCCACGATCTGCTTCATCGTGGTGTATGACACCACGATGAGCGATCTCCCAGCGCAGAGTCTATGCTGGGAGATGGTAACTATGGTACACGTCGGGTAACTAAGCGACGCGCGGCGCCTAGTTACCCCATGTGTACCATAGTAACCAGCGAGATCGCGGCTCCGCATCGCTGGTGAGTCTGTCTGTGTGACAGCTCACCAGCGATGTGAGCGATATTGTAAGCGATTGCGCGTGCACGTGATCGCTTACAATATCGCTATAGATATCTCAGCGTGTGACGGCCGCCTTAGTGTGACGGGGGCTTTTGTCTTTTAGGGTAACAGGTGTTTTCATTTACTCATTTTTCTGTCCAGTCACCTTTCTGGTACAGCTACATATACCTTCCCCTTCTGGTATTTTCTGCTGGTGATATTCTCATGTGGATGTCCAACCATAATACCATAGTTTATATCACACAGTGAAAGTCCAGCTGGGGTTTTACCTCTTTTCTATTTATGCCTTTTACCCAGCACCTATCTTCTTTTTCTTGTTAGGAAGTTGATGGCATACTCTCTTGTAGTACACTTTTTTTTACTTTCATTCAGTATTTTGTGGCTTGTTTTACTCACTCTGGGAACCCTTTTTATCTCAACACTGTTTCCTTTTTTTAGGTATATTGCCATTCAGGCAATTAATGCTTTAATATAGAAAAAGGTAGAAATAATGAGCTCACTGCATGGAAGAGTCCTTGCTGCATGGAAACACATCCTGTAGTAAAGGTGTGGCAAACCAACGAGAAGAAAAGGATTTTCCAGCTTCAAGGGTTCCATAAAATATCCATAAAATATCCATATTTTATTTAAAGGTTAAAGAGACATGTACAGGCAAAAAATATGAAGGTATGGGGGGGACAAAGGTTTGAAGAAAAACACAGCCCGGTTCGAAACGTGTAGCCAGGATCCCTTTGTCCCCCCCCCCATATATTTTGCCTGTACATGTTGCTTTAAACTTTAAATAAAATATGGATTTTTATAGAACCCTTGAAGCTGGAAAATCATTTTCTTTATATGAGCATAGGCTTCAATTGCCATATTTTAATGTAGGGTCAGGGCTATTCCAGTCCATGCAGAAATCAATAGGGTCTATAGGGTCCAAATCTCTAGCTTGTACAGGAAACAGCTGGGTCATTTGCAGTGGTTTCAGTGTTTTATCCATTCTTCCCATGTGAGTTATTATTACAATCATAACAGAAGAGACCTGACTAGTCAGGTAGCCTTACCCCTGCCCCGTTCCTGGTGATTGACAATCACCTGGAGAGGGGATGGTTAGGCCGGACTAATCAGAATTTCCCATCAGTGTTCGGTTGGGTTCAGATCACTGGCCACTGAATCACTCTTACCCTGATCTTTTTCAGAAATGCAATGGATCATTGTCATGTTAGAAAACTGCACATCTACCAAGAACACGAGGTGATAGCAGTATCTTTTATTTCAATATAGAGCTGTAACATAATGATACTATCAATGACATGTACAGTACCTCCTAGCAGCAGCGCTCATGCAGCCCCACATAAAGATATGGCTACCAACATGCTTTACTGTAGGCACCATGTGTTTTTCTGAAAACATTTTTCCAAATCAGTGACAGTGTCAGTGAGTAGAGACAGCAATAGAGGGAGCTAAAGGAGACGGCTGCCTGAAGGGAAGTGTAGAAGACAAATTATAATGTGACTAAATGGTACTGAACTCTGTGGTGTTCCTTTAGTTCTCAATGGATTAAATTCCTGGTGCCCGGGTGTACGCTCATGATCTCGGGAAGGATTGCTTCTATTGCTAAAGGGTACCCAAGGGGCAGTTTTGAGGCAAAGGGTCTTACATCCCTTCTGAGACCAGCTCCAGTTACATTTGCTTTTGTCACGAAGTGCAATCATATTCACTTTACAGGCAGCACGGATGAGACATCATAAATAATAACATAAGACAGCACAGGTGCTCTCCAGGAAAGAGATGGTGGTGTGGGTAAAACTTGTGATACTTCTTAGGCAGACAGAATTGGTGTGTATGCTCTCCAACAGCTCAACAGGTATAATCATCTCCCCAATGAAGTGAATTGGGCAGTGCCACATCTTACTTAAATTTCCAGCATACTACTGTAAATTGCCAATTATTGGGCTTTTTTTTCCTTCCTGCTCTCTATTGCTATTCGTCTGTTGTACCCATCCTGATGTTGACCCAGCTTGTGACCCTGCCTACATCTGTCTCTGTATCCTCTCTGAACTGATCTTATATTGTCTGACTTTGCTTTTGACTAACTGCCTGGTAACCGACCCTGGACCCTGGTTAATCCTCTGACCATGTTATTGCCATGTTCTGTTCTTGGTTCTGTCGTTTGTGTAACTGACTGAGATACTTTGATTATCCTTTTATTGTCTTGTTTTTTTGATCAGAATGTACTGCATGGATGCAACCCAAGGGGCCCATTGTAATGCCAGATCCATTTATAGTGGTTGATGACTAAAGGCTGGGGTTCCTCTGGGATCTGTTTGATGAAGTGACAAATGGCAAGTCTGTCTGAGGTTTTACTTTTTCAGCTAACATCATCAGACAGACTGTCATGCGGGGTGGTACAATGGTAAAAGAAATAGGCTAGGATCCAACTTGGAGGGTGACCCACGCTTGGCGAATCCGCTTAAAATTAGAAATTTTAGCTGCAGCGCTTAGCATTAACACTATGCACTGCCTGACAACGCTGCCCCATAGTAGCCCGCTGTTTACCTTAGCAGCGGTTTTACACAAAGCCCCAGGATGTGCACTTTACAACAGCGCACAAGAAACACGGTCTGCAGTGTTTCCTGTGTGCTCTTGTAAAGCATACTTTCTGATGCTTTGTGTGGAGCCGCTGCTAAGGTTAACAGAGGGCTTCTATGGGGCAGCGTTGTCAGGCAGTGCATAGTGTTAACAAATTAAGCGGATGCATCAAGTGTGGGTCACCCTCCAAGTGTGACCCTAGCCTTAGGAAGCAGGATGTTAAGATGGGCAAAAGGCGATCAGGAAAGCTAGTCTGACCCTTAGACTGGGGGTACCTGGCTTACCCTGTTCCCAGAATTACCTCTGAATGTGAGGACGTCTGAGCTGCTACCCTTGCCTTAAGCTCCTAATAAGCACCAGGCTAAGACCTTCCCACATCCATCCATGGACTGGGAAGCACAGCAACTTACACAAGTAATAAAATACCAAAAAGTCTTCAGCACAAAGTGCACACACGTCTTCTCAGCTAGCGGACTTGCAGAGACTAAACTCTATCAGCGATATCTGCTGGCGGAATAAGGAACTATTTAAAGGACGGGTGTGTGGTCACCTGACAAACCCACAACTTCCCACCTGCAGAGCTGCCTCCTACATACACAGCAGCATCTACACATTAACGCCGCATGTGCCAAAGGAAATTTATTCCCATTTAAACTACAGAGAGCTATTACACATGGAATGCAGAGCAGTCAACACGTGACACAGGATGGCAGGAGGAGGTACCCAGGAACAGACAGTCAGTACAGAACTGTGCTGTTCCAGCTCCTTACACTGCTGATGGATCTTATACTAGCTGATCATAGGCGGTGCTACAATATGTCTACAATTGCCATTGTAAGAAAGAAGAAGGAACTATCCTAATAGCAGATTTATTGATTTATTCCGTCAACAGCAGAATATTTTCCTAACTATTTGAAGCAAAAACTTGATGGTCTCAGCCTACCAATGACGACTTTTAATTAATAGGCAATAATTAACAGCAGTATTATAAATTACAAACCACAATAATAGTGAGTGAATGACATAATCATCCTATAAAGATATCCTATTCATACTGATGATTGATGATGAATTGTATTGAGGGACGGTAATTAGAAATAGTGATCCTTTTGTAAAGTACACGTCTTTCTTTTTAAAATTCACAGGCAATTTTTCAGATCTTGGATTTAATTTCCACATGAAAAATTGACCTTAACAGTATGAAGTATGGTTACAAGTAAAAACTGTGTTTTCATTGAAAAGAATAAATGCATTTCCTGAACTCAGGCTGTTCAAACTAATTGATTTATTGGCTCTCTGGATAGTGAACTATTGTCTTCATACTCTTGGGATGAGGAAGTCCTCAGAACGCTACAAAATTCTGTTCTACTGTCATGACATCCACGGGCTCGCTTTTAATCAATGAAGTTTTTGTTTTTATTTCTTTACTACTAGGCGGCTCTTCCTTTCAACTGCTGGCAAAATGTTTAAGATTGAAAAGTATTTCATTGACTTGTACTAGCTGCATCTGATATATGGTGTAACTCCAGGCAAAAAGACTTAAATACTGAGCTCTAGATTTCATATACTTGCAAGTTCTACGAAGACGTAAAATGATGTCCATTCTTCGGGGCCTTCCGGTAAATCCAGATCCCTCCAATTTTTCTGTTGGGCTATATGTTAAAAAAATGCAATATTTCATAACCTAGAGGAGGCTTAATATGTGAATTGCTGATGGCATGGCTATACCGCTATACACATATTAGGCATCCTCTATGTTATGAAATATTGCATTTTTTTGTGGGACGAATAGAAGGTACAAGGCGAAGAGGAAGACCAGCAACCCAATGGCTTGATACTATCAAGGTAACAGCGGACAAGATCCTGGTGGACCTATCTAGGCTTGGAGAAGACCCTGGTGGACTCATCTAGGCAGGGGCAAGCTGGTGCCTCTCATTCCGGGAGGCAGTTTGCTTCTGCCAGCCCTAAGTGAGGAGCGGGTGGAAGGTGGGGTTTGCTATCGGAGAACTTGAGGAGCGTGGGGGGAGGGGTTGGGGGGGTGCTATCGGGGAACTTGAGGAGCGGGGGGGAGGTGCGAGTATCGTTACTCATTTACCTCACTGTCTGTTGTGTCGCCTGCTATTCTGCCGGCAGCTGTGGCCGCAAGGTGAACCCGGCCGGCCCATTTCAGTGGGGGGGGGCGGCCCTAGATGAAGGAAATACCATCAGCCTGGGCCAGTCCGCCCCTGCATCTAGGCTTGGAGAGGACTCTGGTGTACCTATTTAGGTTTAGAGAAGACCCTGGTGGACAAATCTAGGCTCATACAAGATCGATCTTCCTACAGAGCGTTTGTCCGTCAAGTCAACATGGCTCAAGATCAAGCTGAAGACCGATAAATAAAAATAATAATATGTGTATATAAAGTCACACATAAGTGCAACCACAAGAACTCTGTTTAGCTTCAACGCACACTGACCAAACATTTTCAGCAATGGTCGCCTGTATGCAAACCAAAAAAAACCAGTTGTAATGTAATGTAAAATATGTCACTTGGGTTTTATTTTACAGGGAACTCATTCTTTTTTTTTCCGAGTCACAATAAAGAATCAACCTGTCAGTGTAATCCTGCAGATAGCACTAGAAGAGTATTAACCTTAAAGAGGATATCCATTACTAGGACAACTCCTTCTATTTCCACGATTCCCCCCAGGTAAAATAAAAAAGCCTATACTCACCTCCCATTTTGGTATAGTTCCAGCAATGTCGATAATCATATTGACAGGGCTCACATGACATTGTGACATCACATAAGTCCAGCGTCCAATCACTTTTCTCTCCCATTTCTTCAGACACAAGAGCAATCAACAGGAAGTAAGCAGCAGCGGCAGTGCTCACTTCCTGCTGATTAACTCATTTGTCCGTAGGCAGGGAGAGTAAAGCTGGCAATGATTGGATGCAGAGCTCGTGAAAACACGATTACCAACACTGATGGAATGGTGCCAACATGGGAGGTGAGTATAGGCTTTTTTGACCAGAATATAAGATGTGGTTTTAACTCTGGCGCTGCCGATCAATAAAAGACTTGTGAAGAGGTTCAATACTTTATTAGCCTACGCACTTCATAGCAGACTTGCTACTTCTTCAGGGCTTTATTGATCCGCAGCACAGGAGTTAAAACCACGTCTTGCTTATATTCTGGTCAATTTCTGTTGGTTCCATCCGGCAGCCGATGATACTTTTGTGGTAGTTGTGACCCCTTCACAATAACCCTGGGTGAGTCTAACCGATTATACTCATCCTACATGTTTTTGGATAAGACTCTATTTTGCGCTTCCTCACTTTAATGTTTATAGGCTTTTTTGGACACAGGGCTCATTTGATGTCACAATGTTATGTGAGCCACAAGATCGTGATTACTGACACCGCTGGAACACTGCCTGCACAAGAGGTGAGTATAGGCTTTTTTATTTTATCTGGAGGAAACATGTAAACAAAAGGTGTTGTCCTAGTAATAGACAATCCCTTTAAAGTACTACTCTTTGGAAATAATTATCTTTGGTACTGGATAAATGATAACTTGTTGATTAAGGGTCTGACCACTGGGATCCTCACCCTTAAGAACTGGGCTCTAAAATGGCATGTCTTAGTAGAGCGGTGACTGAACACATGTACCTCTGCTACTTTCATTGTTTATGGTACCGTCTGAAATAGTTGAGCCAGGGCTTAGCTTTTTCTTAGTACTATAGATAATGTTGCAATAATGGTCAAATGCCTGACCATGGTTCCATTCAGAGCCTATGCAGAGCCCCATTCTCGGGGTCAGTGGGAGTCCCAACTGATCAGCAGGATTTCACCTATCCTAATGATATACTGAACAATTTTTAAACATAGCAAAAATGAAAGCCGGCTCTGCTGCAGAATTGAAGAGTCTTGGTATTCTATATCGGGTTTTTTCATTAATACCAACGCACTGATGCTTTTCTCAAATAAAAAGGTATTTGTTTTTTTACCTTTAGAAAAGTGCTGCTCCAGTGCAGAAACACGGTATTAATAAAACCAATTGGAATCCCAAAGATCCTCATTTCCCCCATGCAGCTTGCCTAAATGTACCAATTTCCATTTTTGACAATATACATATGAAAGAACCATTTTCTCCCGCCACAAGGCAGCAGGATCTGTTTTCCATGCTTTTATAGTTGTTGCACCTTCACACACTTCCAAGTGAACACTACCATTATATTTATTTTTTAACAAACAATATTGTCCTATTTTGTTTGCGTCTGGTCCCTTTCCAGAGCATCTCAACTTAATAACAGCCATTTACAGTATCATATATACCGTATATACTCGCGTATAAGCCGAGTTTTTCAGCCCAAAAATTGGGCTGAAAAGTCCCCCCTCGGCTTATACGCGAGTATATACACAGTGGTAGTATACAGCCGCCCGCCCGCCACCCCCATCAGGATCCAGGGCCCCCCCTCCTTGCTCCGCAAAACCTGCAGAGTAAAATCATTATACTTATCACTGTCCTGTCGCTGCCGTCCCCGCCGCTGCCATCGCGATCCCCGGCTTCATCCGTCTTCTTCCGGCTTCCTGTGGTCGCAGGCAATGACGTCATTGCCTGCGCCAACCACAGGAAACCGGAAGACGCTGGAAGAATACGGGGAGCGCGATGGCAGCGGCGGGGACGGCGGCGACAGGACAGTGATAAGTATAATGATTTTACTCTGCAGGTTTTGGGAGCAAGGAGGGGGGGCCCTGGATCCTGATGGGGGGCCTGTATACTGATGGGGGTGGCGGGCGGGCGGTTGTATACTACCACTGGGGCTGTATATACCTCTGGGGCTGCTGTATACTACCACTGGGGCTGTATATACCTCTGGGGCTGTTGTATACTACCACTGGGGCTGTATATACCTCTGGGGCTGCTGTATACTACCACTGGGGCTGCTGTATACTACCACTGGGGCTGCTGTATATACCTCTGGGGCTGCTGTATACTACCACTGGGGCTGCTGTATACTACCACTGGGGCTGCTGTATACTACCACTGGGGCTGCTGCTGTATATACCACTGGGGAGGCTGCTGTAACACTGCTGGGGCCTGTATATACCACTGGGGAGGCTGCTGTATACCACACTGCTGGGGGCTGTATACCTGTGCTGGGGTCCACCCTCTGCTTATACACGAGCCAATAGGTTTTCCCAGTAGGGGGGTCGGCTTATACACGGGTCGGCTTATACACGAGTATATACGGTACTCGAGTATAAGCTGAGTTTTTCAGCACACTTTTTCTGCTGAAAAATGCCCCCCTCAGCATATACTCAAGTCAGTAGGGGGGGCAGGTTTGCTGTAGGGGAGTGGTGACCAGGGGCTGGAGGAAGCTGGAGAAGCCTGCAGAGGCAGTAAGTGGTCATGTGAGCCCGCTCATTAGTGTAATTTAATATGCATTGTATCCCTCTGTCCATCACCTCAGCAATAAAGCCAGCGCTGAGAGGTGGTCGGGGGAGCAGCACATATTACATTAGACTAAGTATACTCGAACTCGCCATTACTGTATATGGCCCCCATGTTGGCGCACACACAAAAAAAACAATATAACTCACCTCTCCATTCCTCCTAGCACTGCGATGTCCTCTTGTCTATGCCGACATTTGATCATGTGAGCAGTGCAGTACAGTAACGCATCACTGCCTGTGCTGCCGTCATGATCAGATGCCCGAGACAAAAAGACTGCAGGATACCACAGTGTTGCAAGGGAGCGATGAAGAGGTGAGTTAAATCACTTATTTTTTTTGTGTGTGCTCCATCATGGGGCCATATACTGAGATGGGGGGCTATATACCAGGATGGGGGGCTATGTATCAGAATGAGGGGGCTACATATCAGGATGTGGTGCTATGCACCAGTATGAGGGGGATATATGCCAGGATGGAAATGCATGTACCAGGATGAGGGGGCTATATACCTGGATGAGGAGCAATGTATCAGGATGAAGGGGCTATACACCAGGATGGGGACATATATACCATGATAGGGGGCCATGTCCATGGATGGGGGGTCTATGTACCATAATGGGGGATATGTAACATGTAACATGATCAAGGGCCATGTACCATGATAGGGGGCTATGCACCAGGATGGGGTGGGATGTACCAGGATGGGGGCATATATATCAGTATGGGGAATGAGGCTATGTACCAGGATGGGGATGATATACCTTTATGGGGGGCTGCTGCTTTTCCCACGCTAGGTTTATGCTCGAGTCAATACGTTTTCCCAGATTTTTGTCGTATAATTCGGGACCTCGGCTTATATTCGGGTCGACTTATATTCGAGTATATAAGGTAACTTATATCTATGCATCTTTTTTGCACTATGACTTATCTGTTTGCATATTTTTTGCATTATGCCATTCCCCTATTATTTCTCCCACAAATGTATGAATACATTGTCAAATGTGGGGTTACAGTTGGGAGTGTCCCGGGCCATTCTGATGCTCTGAAGCTCTTTAGTATTTGATGACAATTTCAGACTCTCGAAAGTCACACTCTGTTGGTTGTTATCAACCTTGTTGCATCATTTTGCAAGAATTTAGGAATGACTTTTGGGTAGTGTCGTAAATATGCCTAAATTTGCCATATCATGACTACTAAAGAACACTGGGTTCAGAGAAGAGAGTCCTTCATACAAAACCCCTGGCAGTTAGTCATAGAGGAGAAATATCCTCTTAATGGTAACTTTTCATTGGCCTTATGATACTTGACTCACAAACTGGGAATCAGTCTAGTTGTGTAATTGCAGCTTTATATGTTTGACTCTTAAACACTGCAACATTACGGAAAAAACATACTTTGAAAAGTAATCTGGGTTGACTTGCTCGAGAGGTGACCTCAGTGGCTTCTTTCTTCTCCGCTCTCGTAGACTTACAGAGTTTTCGTATATGTGTGTAAGGTGATATGCAAATTGCCTCTTCAGAGAGGAAGAGGACTTGCACTCTAGTGTCATCAATTGGAAGTAGTAATCCTAAAAGTCGATATTGTGGGGACAGAAAAACGAAACAGCTCCTAGAATAAAACCCAGTGGTCAAGTGCAGAATAATTCGAATCAGTTGAACTAACCTTAGGAGGTTATCCATGCCTGCATAACCATGGTGCAAGGCCTTCAGTGTCTATCATGCACCACACACTGCACTGGCTTTCGGCTGTGGGAGTCGTGTCATGTGGGCGATGATGTCACCCAGGGTCCTCAAGCTTCAGGTCCTATTATTATGCCACTGACTTCATGCTGCACTGTCCACTGTCCCTCAGGAGGGAGGATACTGGAATCAATGCCTGTGGAAGCAGTACGGTCAGGCACCCGAAATCAGAAGCAGGGGGCACAGAAGTATAAATCAAACTCTTCTTTAATGGTCACTTTATCACTATGCGTTTTGGTGGTAAGCTCCACCTTCATCAGGTGATCTATATCGACCCTTTAACGAGCCGTGTCATATGACGTGGGATAATAGCCTTCCAATAGGTATAACTAGAGTTCAAGTCCTCTTCCTCTCTAAAGAGACAATTTGCATATTTATTTTCTTAGATGAGCATTGCATAGCCTATACGTTTTCATACACCAGTTTGTCAATCTCAGCAAAGAGATATGTTGTATTGCTGTATAGGAAGAGACTTGTAAGTCATGGGGAGTGGGGAGGAGAGAAGCTGCTGGAGAAAGGCCTTGGATTAGTTATCCAATATGCATCACCTGTGGCTGGCTTTTCAAAGTATATTTTCTCTAAATGATCTAGAGCAGGGGTCCCCAACTTTTATCTTGAGACACAAATGTGGCTTGCAGTCCTATGATGTCTGGCTCGCAGCTCTCTTCCATCTTGGTGCATAAGCATCAGGTCTAGCAAACAGCTATGACGAGCAGGTCTATTGTGACTAGCTCCACACAGAAAAGCAGATCTGAATGGGGTAAGGTAGGAACCCCTGAAACTTGGTATACTTCCTCTATGTGATTTCTTTGGAAAGCCTTTGGCTATCATTATATCGGTAATGGGGGCTCTGGATTTCACTGATGTTATGGGGGTGGGACCCTGCCTTATTGTTACATAATAACATTTTTTTAGAGCTGAATGTGGTTCTCAAGGTCAGAAAGGTTCTTCATTGTCATTGAACCATTTCTTCTCCAATCTCAATATATGCTTCAGGTCGTTGAGATGCTGGAACACTCTGACGTCCATTTCATACCCATATTACTTAAGTGTACAAAGTAACTTTTCTTGTATGATCCTTTTCTTGTCATCTGGATCATTTTCTTGCATCTCAGCACTGAGACCACCATCGATGCTAGTCAAGTATTACACACCCTTGACAGTGAAACAACCCCATATTTCAGACTTCCTCCACAGAACTTGGAGTTCCTTCAATTTCTCAATTCGTTAATCCTTTTTTCTCTTGTTTCTTTCAGGCCCATTTGACCCCTTCAAAGTTTAATCTATTGACTTTCTTCTCATCGCTCTAAATCATCCATTTCCAATCTTTTACTGTCCACTTTTCATTTTTTTTTGCTAACTCAAGCTGACGCTTCTTATGACGATATTGAAGTCAAGGCTCTTCACATTTTTTGGGGCCACTATTTCAGATTATTCAAGTGTTTGGCCCATCGCTTGTATAGACATCTGTGATCTCACTATTATGAAGCATATGAGCCACCTCCACTGCTGTGTTTGTTGCATCTTGGCTTTTGAATGGATGGACGGGCTTCATTTTGTTTTCTTCCAGCTATCATGGCACTCACTTTATGCAATTTGGCGATTTTCTTGGCTAAGATACCGCTATCATTGAGCTGGATGATGCTGTTTCTCTATTCTTGGGAAATAATTTTCATGGTTGTGCGTCCATTCAAACCAGTAACATTTCACTTGGAAATAAACCTTATTAGGAAATGTGAGAGCAGCGGCTTCTCTTTTGCTTTGCTCTGTTGATGTGGTGTCCCTGCCGATCTTTCTGATTGACACCCATCTCCCCACTGCCTAACTGCGAGGAGCTGACTGTCAATCACCTTGATTTTGGCACTCTCAACCTGCTGACTATGTAGCCCGGAAAAGGAAGAGTTACTCTGTAGGTGTGAAGCAGCTGAATTGCCGGCAGGAATGGTTCATGACTGCTCTGAGCTGACGTCGGGTATTACAGGCAGGTTAGCAATTATCTGCTTGTAAGTGCGTGAACTTATAGTAAAAAAAATTGTTCTGGAAAACCCCTTTAGAGATATCAGATTCACATATTTCACCTATGATTTAGACTACATAGGGAAACCACAGCACAATCAGTTAATTAGTTGTGATGAGGGAGTAGTAAGATCTCCGGGTTCGGATAGCTCTACCCAAACTGTTTCAGTTCTTGTCACTCATTACAAATAACTGATCAAATCCAAGTCAATGGGGAACTTGAATTCGAATAGTGAAACCTTTCAAAGTATTCAGCTAGAGCCAGGGGTGTAACAACAATAGGCGCAAGAGTTGTAATCACACTTGGGCTAAAGATCTTTTGGCCTATAGAATAAGACAAATGCTATTAAAGATTTGCAATAATTGGGAGCCCTGTTGGAGTCTTTGCGTCAGGCCAATGAGTTTCAAGTTACGCCACTGGTTTGAGCTATCCGAACCCAAGGATATTACTACTCGCTCATCACTATCAATTAGACAAAAGCTGCTATAAATATAACATTGAACAAAAATGTGTCACAGGAGCCTCAAAGCCTTTGAAATAGACCATTGAATCTTAACCATAGCGGTAACAAGCATGACAACGTTTTTTAAGTAACCGAATTGCAATATCTTTAGTACTCAATTAAAATAATTTTGCAGCGGCAAAAAAATCATTCCATCGCTCATCAAATTTAATTAAAGATGTGGTTTCGGAATCCTTTAGGCCTGAAACGTCTTGTACGTTGCGTCATTGCCCCCAGATCGAAACAAGACCCAGGTGAAGAAGAGAGTCACCTTTGCCAATTTAATATGGTTTCCCCTCATGTGACCACTTAACTCCTTGTCTCCACTGGCGCCCTCTATTCAATATTTTGTTTCAAATTCTTCAAAAGGACAGAATAAACAGAATTATTTATGCTCATCAAAATGTTGCTTCATTACCCATGCAGCGATGTTTGCTTGTATTCTGAGCTCTTTCTACCACCCACCGGCAGACGTTAAACAGCTGTTAAAAGCGAGCTTTAGTCTTTCCTGTTTGAAATTAGCACACTTGAGCTTTGAAAAAACTTTGTTTCCAATTTACATATGCATAGAGACTGATATTTAGAATCACCATATGATATGTCCCTCAAGAGCTTTTCTTATTGCCTACATCCTCGGGTCTCAGCCCAGAGACTGTAAATCTAGCAGGTGATTAATTCTATACCCTTGAGAAAGTAGCAATTAGCACTAGATACCAGTAAAAAAAAATGCCATTTCCTTGCCTGTTTATAATCCGTATGTATTGTCTGTGAACTCTACGAACATGAATCTAGCAAAAGATGTGTAATACAAACCTTATAGGAAATATGTTTATAAATAATAATAAGAATACGATGAAAATGAATCTATCAAAAGATATGTCATTCTACAAAACATAATCGATAACATATTTTATAAAATATCTAAAAAATATATTTATAAATAATAATAATTCTATGAAAATGAATCTAATACAAACCTTAAGAGAAATATGTTTATAAATAATAATAATGATACACCAAAAATCAATCTATCAATAGATGTGTAATACAAACCTTAAAAGAAATATGCTTATAAATAATAAGAATTCTACAAAAAAAAATCTATCAAAAAATGTGTAATTCTAAAAGTATAATTGATAAGTTTGATTGAAAGTTTATAAATAATAATAATTCTATGAAAATGAATTAGCAAAAGATGTATAATTCTACAAAATATACCGGTAATTGACAATATATTTGATAAAATATTTAAAAAAATGTGTTTATAAATAATAATTCTATGAAAATGGATCTAGCAAAAGATGTGTAATACAAAACTTAAAAGAAATGTGTTTATAAGTAATAATAATAATAATACGACGAAAATAAATCTAGCAAAAGATGTCAAATTCTTCAAAATATAATCAACAATATATATTATAAACTATAAAATAAATATGTTTGTAAATAATAGAAGTTATTATATTTTAGAATGTTATTGTATAGTTTGTTACTTATTTATTTTATTGTTATTGTCATTAGAATGTTGTTGTATCATTTGTTATTGTCATTAGAATGTTGTATCATTTGTTATTGTCATTAGAATGTTTTGGGGTTTTCCTCGACTTATTATCTAACTTATCACGATATATTATTTTATTATTTTTATCACTTCATTAAATGCTCCGAAAATAAGTAATAATTGACAGGACTTTTCTGATAATAGTCAAAAGCGCAAACAGGCATGAAAATTGTGCCTCGTATTTAATGCTCCCAAAACAGCAATCAGTTCTCTTCAACATGACTTTGTAGGGTTTACCTGTTCGCGGCCCATTCTTATCTCTGATAGCTGAAATTACTGTACTTCCAGATGTTTTAATGCATTATTGAGGTCTGTGGAAGGAGATACTGGGAGAGGTAAGATAAGGTTTTATTTCTTTGTAGTGGTCACAACGCTGAGATCAAAAAACTACAAACTGCAGCGCTTAGAGACGAACAATATTTTAAACCGAACACTCATTTTCAAGTGCTGCGAAGAGATTTCCCGAGCCCTCGTCTTCTCGTCTTGCTTATATCCAGTCAACTCTTTTACCAAGTTTTTTTTTTTTTTTTTTTTTAAACCTCGTAACAAATAACAAGCGCAAAATCAAATTAACAGCCGGAGAGATTTTATTATTCTGCAAATAATAAAAGAGGGAAAAGAGATTACACAGGACTGAATGCAAAATTCACA
Source organism: Allobates femoralis (assembly GCA_033576535.1). Taxonomy (NCBI): domain Eukaryota; kingdom Metazoa; phylum Chordata; class Amphibia; order Anura; family Aromobatidae; genus Allobates; species Allobates femoralis. The sequence continues at coordinate 26,840,683 of JARQOC010000011.1, forward strand.
CTGTATTATACAGAGTAAAGTGATCCAGACCAAGGATGAAATATTTTAATATTGACAGCATTAGTATTATAAAAATAATATTAATAATAATAACATTAATAATAATGCAACAACAATAAAAATAACATTAATATAATATATATAATGCAATTTATATAAATAATAATAATCATATCAATAAAATACAATATAAATCCAATAATACATATAATATATAAAAATATATATATTATTAATATATATGCTCATAATTCATATATATACATATATTAATATATATGTAATATATGTATACATGAAATAGTATTAATATATAAAAGAATAAGAAAAGTAATAATATTTATTAATATATATCTACTGTATAATTGTCTACTTCTGTCTGTTTGTATGTAACGCAAATCCTGTGTTGCTGATTGGTCAAGCCAGCCGCCCACAACCAATCAGCAACAGGGACAGTCCGGCCGCAAATTAGCCGGATTTCAACCACACTTCGCTGATTGGTTATGCCCGGCCGGTCGCCAGCTATCAGCCATATTGGCGCAGGATTTAAACCCAGCTTCGCTTTGCATTATTCTTAAATCTTCATAAATAAACTACATACCGTATTTGCCGGCGTATAAGACGAGTTTTTAACCCCTAAAATTCTCCTCCCAAGTCGGGGGTCGTCTTATACGCCGGGTCAGGCGGGGTACTGAAGAAAAAAATGCCGGCATCGGTCCGCCGTGCATAATATAAGGGCCCCCTCCCCCCGAAAATGAGCGGTGGCAGGTGGCAGGCAAGAAAAAAAAATGATATTCACCTGCCTCTGCCGTCCATGTCTTCCGGAGCTTCCCGCTGCCACCACCGCTGTGTACATAGCCGCCGGGTGCCATAGATGTACGATCAGGAGGCTGCTGGTGTCTGATTGGCTGAGGCATTACCGTACATCTCCTGAACGGAGGTAACTGCGCCGCTCAGTGTGTATGTACGGTAATGCCAGGGCCAATCAGACGCCAGCAGCTGCCTGATTGGCTGATGGCTTATTATCGTACAGCTACGGTGCCCGGCTACGTACAGCGGCGGTGGCGGTGGTAAGCTCCGGCAGGGTCCGGTGGCACAGCAGTGGCACAGTGTGTCTTACTGTGTGTGTGTCTGACTGTGTGTGTGTGTGTGTGTGACTGTGTGTGTGTGACTGTGTGTGTCTGTGTCTGACTGTGTGCGTGTTGTGTGTCTGTGTCTGACTGTGTGCGTGTTGTGTGTCTGTCTGACTGTGTGTGTGTGTGACTGTGTGTGTCTGTGTCTGACTGTGTGTGTGTCTTACTGAGTGTGTGTCTGACTGTCTGTGTGTGACTGTGTGTGTCTGTGTCTGGCTGTGTGTGTGTCTTACTGTGTGTGTGTCTGTGTCTAACTGTGTGTGTGTGTGACTGTGTGTGTCTGACTGTGTGTGTGTGTGTGTGACTGTGTGTCTGTGTCTGACTGTGTGTGTGTCTTACTGAGTGTGTGTCTGACTGTCTGTGTGTGACTGTGTGTGTCTGTGTCTGGCTGTGTGTGTGTCTTACTGTGTGTGTGTCTGTGTCTAACTGTGTGTGTGTCTGACTGTGTGTGTGACTGCAGAGGAATATTGGGGGTTGATGGAGGCTGTACTCCCCCACCACCACTGTAATACTATAATATATGGAGGACTACGGGGGTGCATTACACTATATGGAGCATAATGGGGTGCATTATATTATCTAGGGGACTATGGCGTGCATTGCACTATATGGAGGACTACGGGGGTGCATTACACTATATGGAGCACAATGGGGTACATTATGTTATCTAGAGGACTATGGCGTGCATTGCACTATATGGAGGACTACGGGGGTGCATTACACTATATGGAGCACAATGGGGTACATTATATTATCTAGAGGACTATGGCGTGCATTGCACTATATGGAGGACTACGGGGGTGCATTACACTATATGGAGCACTATGGGGTGCATTATATTATCTAGGGGACTATGGCGTGCATTACACTATATGGAGGACTACGGGGTGCATTATAATATATTGAGGACTTTGATGATGCATTATAATTTATGGAGACAATTATACTATATGGAAGCCATTATAATACTTAGAGGGCTCTGTGGGAGCATGATAATACTTGAAGGGGTATGAGGGAGCCTCTATACTTTATGCAGGGCTATTTTAGGGCTGTGTGGTGGCCATAATACAGTGTGAAGAGATGTAGGGGTCATTATTCTATATGTGGGTCCATTATATTGTGTGGGGGTCATAGTGGGAATCATGCCGTAGAAGAGGGGGTAGTCTTATACGGCGAGTATATCCCAAACTCCATATTTTAAGTGGAAACGTTGGGGGTCGTCTTATACGCCCAGTCGTCTTATACGCCGGAAAATACGATACATAGTCTAGAATACCCGATGCATTAGAATTGGGCCATCATCTAGTATATATATATATATATATATATATAGTATTATTATTATTATTATTTATTTATAGAGCACAATTGATTCCATGGTGCTGAACATGAGAAAGGGTTACATACAAACAAGTTAAAAATACAATGAACAAACTAACAGTGATGGACTGATGCAGAGGGGAGAGAGAGGATGGTGTCCTTCAGGGCTTACATTCTACAGAGCAGTGGGGAGAGAGACAGTAGATTGGGTCTGCTCTGGTGGTGGTGGAGCCCCAGGTCGGATGGTGGTGGAGCGTCAGGCCCAATGGTGCTGAGGTGCCACCGTGGTCATTGCAGGTTGTAAGCTGTTCTGAAGAGATGAGTTTTCTGGTTCCGCTTGAAGGTTCCGAGTGTATGGGACAGTCGGACGTTTTGGGATGCAGAGTTCCAGAGGATGAGGGATGCTCGGGTGAAGCCTTGCATGCCGTTAGTTGAGGAACTTACAAGTGTGGAGGAAAGGAGGAGGTCTTAGGAAGATCGGAGGTTACAAGTTGGATGATATCGGGAGATTAGTTCAGAGATATATACAGTACAGACCAAAAGTTTGGACACACCTTCTCATTCAAAGATTTTTCTGTATTTTCATGGCTATCAAAATTGTACATTCACACTGAAGGCATCAAAACTATGAATTAACACATATGGAATTATATACTTAACAAAAAGTGTAAAACAACTGAAAATATACCTTATATCCTAGGTTCTTCAAAGTAGCCACCTTTTGCTGTGATTACTGCTTTGCACACTCTTGGCATTCTCTTGATGAGCTTCAAGAGGTAGTCCCCAAAAATGGTTTTCACTTGACAGGTGTGCTCTGTCAGGTTTAATAAGTGGGATTTCTTGCCTTATAAATGGGGTTGGGACCATCAGTTGTGTTGTGCAGAAGTCTGGTGGATACACAACCGATAATCCTACTAAATAGACTGTTAGAATTTGTATTATGGCAAGAAAAAAGCAGCTAAGTAAAGAAAAACGGATGGCCATCATTACTTTAAGAAATGAGGGTGAGTCAGTCTGTAAAATTGGGAAAACTTTGAAAGTGTCCCCAAGTGCAGTTGCAAAGACCATCAAGTGCTACAAAGAAACTGGCTCACATGAGGACCGCCCCAGGAAAGGAAGACCAAGAGTCACCTCTGCTGCGGAGGATAAGTTCATCTCAGTCACCAGCCTCAGAAATCGCAGGTTAACAGAAGCTCAGATTAGAGACCAGGTCAATGCCACACAGAGTTCTAGCAGCAGACACATCTCTACAACAACTGTTAAGAGGAGACTTTGTGCAGCAGGCCTTCATGGTAAAATAGCTGCTAGGAAACCACTGCTAAGGACAGGCAACAAGCAGAAGAGACTTGTTTGGGCTAAAGAACACAAGGAATGGACATTAGACCAATGGAAATCTGTGCTTTGGTCTGATGAGTCCAAACTTGAGATCTTTGGTTCCAACCACCGTGTGTTTGTACGACGCAGAAAAGGTGAATGGATGGACTCTACATGCCTGGTTTCCACCGTGAAACATGAGGAGGAGCTGTGATGTGTGGAGGTGCTTTGCTGCTTTGAAGCTCATCAAGAGAATGCCAAGAGTGTTCAAAGCAGTAATCATAGCAAAAGGTGGTTACTTTGAAGAACCTAGAATATAAGACACATCTTCAGTTGTTTCACACCTTTTTGTTTAGTATATAATTCCACATGTGTTAATTCATAGTTTTGATGCCTTCAGTGTGAATCTACAATTATCAAAGTCATGAAAATACAGAAAAATCTTTGAATGAGAAGGTGTGTCCAAACTTTTGGTCTGTACTTTATGGGGGGCACAGATTGTGGATGGCTTTGTAAGTCATTGTTAGGAGTTTGAATTGGATACGCTGGTGAATTGGGAGCCAGTGCAGGGATTTGCAGAGGCGAGAAGTGGAGGAGGAGAGAGGTGGATTATTCGGGCAGCAGATTTAAGGACAGATTGGAGAGGTGCAAGAATGTTGGCAGGGAGGCCACAGAGGAGGAGGTTGCAGTAGTCAAGATGGGAGATGATGAGGGCCGTGCACTAGTAGTTTACCAGATTGAGGGTTGAGGAAGGGACGGATTCTGGAAATATTTTTGAGTTGGAGATGGCAGGAGGTGGCAAGAGCTTGGATATGTGGTGTGAAGGACAGGTCAGAGTCAAGGGTTACTTCGAGGCAGCGGACTTCAGGTACAGGGCAAAGTGTGATGTCATTTATTGTGATGGATAGATCAGGTAAGCAAGATGTGTGAGATGGAGGAAAGATGATGAGTTCAGTTTTGTCTACATTGAGTTTTAGGAAGCGACAGGAGAAGAAGGAGAATACGGCTGATAGACACTGTGGGATTTTGGACAGCAGAGAGGTGACGTCAGGGCCAGAGAGGTAGATCTGAGTGCCATCAGCGTACAGGTGATACTGGAAGCCATGGGACTTTGAGTTGTCCCAGACCAAGGGTATTGATGGAAAAAAGGAGGGGCCCCAGGACAGAGCCTTGAGGGACCCCAACAGAGAGGGGATGGGGCGAGGAGGTCGTGTGGGATTGGAGACACTAAATGTGCAGTTGGAAAGGTAGGAGGAGATCCAGGAGAGGGCAAGGTCAGTGATTCCAATGGAAGAGAGGATATGTAATAGGAGGCAGTGGTCAACTGTTTCAAATGCAGAGGACAGGTCAAGAAGGAGGAGGATGGAGAACTGTCTGTAATTTTGGTCAGGGCAGTTTCAGTGGAGTGGTGGGGGTGGAAGCCAGATTGAAGGTTGTCAAACAGGGAGTTAGGTGAGAGGTGAGATGAGATCACAGTGTAGACATGCTTTTTGAGAAGTTTGGAAGAGAACGGGGGCAGGGATATGGGCCGGTAGCTTAATGTGGAGGTCGAGTTGAGTGATAGTTTCTTTAAGATAGGTGTAATTGTTGTGTGTTTGAAAGCAGAAGGAAAGGTACCAGAAGTTAGTGATAGGTTGAAGAGGTGGGTATATATAATATATGATGTATAATACTATACACATATATGAAATATTTTAATTATTTTGCTATATTAACAGCATTATAATTAATGAAGATAATAATAATATTAATAATTCAACAAAAATAAAAATAAAATTAATATAATATAATATTTGCAATATGTATTATATAACTAAATTATTATATGTATAATATTATGCTATACTAGATGTTGGCCCGATTCTAATGCATCGGGTATTCTAGAATATGTATGTAGTTTATTTATGAAGGTGTAAGAATAATGCAATGAATACACAGGATTTTCCAGGTAAAATATACATTATCATTAAATGTTATTGCTCGCGCTGTGAGTGGGGTTTAAATTCTGCGTCAATATCGCAACAGCAATGTCGGGCAGCCACGACCAATCAGCAATGGGGCTTCATTCAATATATCTGCACATGTGACACCTCACCAGCGACCAGTAAGGTACCGTCACACTTGGTGACACTCCAGCGATACCTACAAGTCGTATCGTTGTCGGGATCGCTGGTGCGTCGCCAAGTGTGGCGGTACCTAACTGATCATGACGATCAGTGATCTCAGAGCCTGGTCGTGGTTGCATGTAACACTGAGCGACATCACTAGCACCAGTGAGGGTATTTCAGTTGCGAGCAGTCGGAAGATGACAGGCTTGTGCCGGTCATCCCCCGGCTGTGTTGCCGCTGACCTCCGTGGGGCACACTTGGCAATGCTCCAGCGATACCTATAGGTCGTATCATTGTCGGGATCTTTGAAGAGTCGACAAGTGTGGCTGAGCGGCCGGAAGATGACCAGCTAGCGACGGTCATCTCCCGGGTACATCGCCGCTGACTTCTGATGCGGGCGGGCAACGGTGAGCCCCTCAGTCACACATGGGCCCCAGCATTTGGGCGGATACGCTGGGTGCTGACACCGGCACTGCTGAACAACTCCGCCATTTTCCACCGCCGAGCTGCCAGGGAGTAGTGGGCGGGACCATCTGCGGCTAATTCTGTCTGTTTCTCTGACTGGTCACGGCCGGCCGGGGGCGCGACCAATCAGCGACACGGGATTTCCGTTACAGAGAGACAGACAGAGAGACAGACACGATAAGACGATTATATATAGGATAAATAATATTAATGATGGCAATAATAATAAAATAATAATATGATAATGCATATAACATCTAAAATAGTAATAATAAAAGTAATAATGCTAAAATAAAAATAATATAAATAATATATGATGTATAATAATATATACGGTGCATATATAATATAATATTAAGTTATAATAATATAATATGAGCCTTACGTATAATATGTGATATTTAACAATAACATAATAAAATATAATAAAATTAATAGTAATAATGCTAAAATAAGAATCTATATAATATAAATAATAATAATATAAAAAATAATATATATTATAAATAATAATGTAATATAATATAATAACAAAATAACATTAATAATACTAATAATAATATAATAATATAAAATACTATAATATAATATTTTTATATTAATATTATTATTATTAATATAATTATTATTATTATTATTATTACATGCATATATACTTATCAATGTCAATATGTCAAAGCATAAACTAATAGGAGAATTTTTTCAAATAATTTTTTTTAATTGCATTTACAATTTTAATTTAATTTATTTTTCAGCATTAATTGAAAATATAAATTCTTCATGTTTTTTAGGCTAAATGTAAAGATGCAAAAAATGTAACATAGCGCAAACGTGTTTTCAGTCATAATATTCTATGTTTAATCATATCTTTTATAATTTGACCAGATTTTCATAAATATATTTTTGTATTTTTGTAATGACATATTAATCAGGAAATAATATAAAGAAAAGAATGTACCGTATATTATTTTATGTTGCGTGATGCCAGCAAGTGAAGTCTTTTTCAGTCATTAGCTAGCCTTTGTATAATAAATCTTCAGATTACAGCACTTTATACTAATTACATCATCAGACTGTAATACCGCTAGAATCAGATGCACTCGTACACAGATAAAACCCAACTCCTAATTATTGTTGTACTTTCTTTTTGCTTCTGACATCTTGGTGATAGATCATTATTTCTTCAGCAATTTGTTCGCATTTATATGGAATATAATTGGATCTGATTAATTATTATGATTAATGGCTGCAGAATTTCCTTCCAACGCTATTAATATTGGTGGTATCAAATAAAAGCCATGGAGAAATTAATAGCGATGGATTCCTGTTGCTCATTCAGTTCTATATTGGGGCGACTTGTTTCCCGCTCTTGTGCTGTAGGGAAGATACATGAGATTTTTCAATTTGTCTTTTGATTAATAGGCATTAGTTTCCATTTCCATTATTGTCAAGAAGGCCTGGCGAGGCTACACTAAAAATATACCATTTCTAAATGGCCCCCAAAAATTAAGCATTCTTTCATAAAAACGTGACATAAGTAGTGCGGATGAACCAGGCGTTATCTTGTCTATGGGATATTTCATGATAAATCTATCATGCTGCTGTCAACTGTTTCCTTAATGAAAATATTATAAATTATGCATTATGAATATTACATTTCGTGCCATCCACCACTGGAAATAGAGGAGCCACCTTTAGACCTCATACACTCAGGTATTGTGACCCTTTACTGTGACGACACTACACCTGACCACTTGTGTGAGGAGTGAACTGTTCTTAATTAGGCCAGACGTATTGTTCCTTTGTTTGGTGGATCAAGAGACGTTAACCATTGTTTCATGTCAGACTGACCGGAGTCTTATTGTCTGTTAATTTATGGATTGTTTGATAAATGTGGATTGCCTAAGCCCCTCAGACTACATCATTCAGTAGAAAAATTATGCAGTCGGATTGAACTAGTGACCAATGAGTGAACAGCCAACTCACATCATCTCCAGGGGTATAAAAAGGGCTTTGCTCTGATCACCATATTCAAATGCTACAGGACTTCAGGCTACGATCCATGGTTCCAGCTGGAGGATCATATAACTGCTTCATTTCCCAACATTGAGAACGAATTTGCTTGGAGAACCCAAGTTGGGACACTTCGGCCACCTGGCTATATATTTGATGTGTTTAAATTATTTGCTAAATGTAGATTTGTGGCACCCTTGAGGCTCCAGTCGCCACAGAGGTAGTGCACCTCAGCCAGTTGTGTGGTACCCCACTCTCGGGTAAGGAAGGGACACTACCTGGTACCCACACTCCTGCATCCAACACTACATACTCCATGTCTGAAGTTTGGGTGGACCCTGTTTAGGGAAGGCCCCATCCCAGGCTGGAGGGGGGACAGGTAGAGGGTGTGGGTGGAGAACGAGGAACAGGAGCACCAGAAAGTGGAGGGCAGACAGAAGGACGTAAAGGATGGACTGATGTAGGAGGATGTAAGGAGGACGTGAGGGAGAGTTGGGAAGAGGACAGGGAGACGAGCGGATGTGTGAGAGAGACTTCCAGGGGACTGGAGCCAATGGAGCTCATCCCGAGAACAAGGGAAAGGAAAGAACTGACAGAGGAGCCAATGAAGGGCTCAAGAGTGACTGAAGGAGTCCCAGGGGCACGGGAAGGTAGCGATCCACCCGTGGCTCCTGCATCAGAGCTGACAGAGAGACGGGGGTCAGCAAGAGGGACTGGGCCGCAGAAAGGAGACGAGCCCCAGACTAGTAAAGCAACTGAACGGCTTAACTGACAAACCAGAGACCATGGTGACTTCAAGTACCGCAGTCCAACTCCCCACTCATTCGTTGAAAAGATAGCCACCAAGGGTCAGGGGACCAGGACGGAATGGCTGGGTAGGACCCGAGGCTACTGGCTGAGGACACTGGGCGTGAGGCACTGGGAGGAGGGCGAGAATCCAGCGCAGTGAGACAGCCTAGGAAGGAACAACAGAAAGGGGGTACCCAGGTAGAAAGTCCCTGAGTAATCCGAGAGTTGTCTGGAGCCCTGACCCGGGAGCATAGCACCCCATAGAAGGCTAGAACCACCTGTAGCCTTGTGCAACTGTGAGTAAAGACCTAAAAGACTGCAAACCTGCTTTGTCCTACAGTTATTCATGACACCGTTTCTTTCCTACAATTAGACAATACCTCTGCCCTGGGGTCTGCAGCTCTACCCGTGGAGAGCTACCCCACCTCAGCTGCAATACCACCGGCCCCAGAGGATTTGCACTGCAGCGTTGGCTATCCATCTCCATTGCCGAACCTCATGGGTGGCATCACAAAATCAAATCCCATAAACGTTTCCCCCATTTAAATGACACCACCAGGGCCACAAGCCGGGTTATGCCACCGTGACTACCTCAGTATCGAAGGGTTGAACAATTTTGAGTTCGTGCTGGGAATGTATCAGATGCTTGGGATGAGCCCTTGTCCATGTGGTCTTTCTAAAGACAGCCAGGCTAGCGGATGAGAGCACCCACAGACCCTCATGTCACGGCATTTAAATCATCCGCTTTCTAGGGAACACTCCAAATCCCATCATGTTTAATCATGTTGCCAATTCCTAGCCACAGTTTCTATACACTTTAGGTATCAGAGGTAGAGAGGTAGCGATGCAAGCATAACACCCTCTATTTTGATTTTTTTCTAGGGATGATCAATTCTGCAGTTATTTGATTGTTCATTATTGTGATGTCTCTAAACCCTAGAGCGCAATCAATTTAAGGACAGAGGTACAAAAAAGCAAGCCGAAAAAGATGTGTGTGATGGAGAAAGGCAAAAAGAGGTCCAGTGGTCCTGACACTGGAACAGTCAAGCCGTAAGATAATTTTTTAACCCTTTGCCGGTTCTTTATAATACTGCAAAACGTTAGCAAGTTATTTTGCTGACTTTGTGCAGAGCGAATCCATAATTTGGAAAATGCTAATTATTAAAATTCAATTTCAATCTAATAAATTCACTCATTTAATCCCATATAATTTCAAGGAGAGAGCCTCCATTAAGCATAGGTAGATCAGTTGGACCTTTAGAAATTAAAGAAAGTGCAGTTCCATTTTAGGGTGCATTCAAAGTGGTTGGTAATTTACAATTGCTAAAGGTTTATCAGAGGGCCCCATAGGTTAGCATTTGTCACCTATCTCCTGAGATTCGTATCAGTCAAAGCAATGAAAGCTAGGGATGGGCGAATCTACTCGCTAGGACTCGTTACTCGGCGAGTAGTAAGGGACTCGCAGGACTCGGTACTCGGCGAGTTTCCCAGTGATGACTCGCACGAGTCCAATGCAAATCAATATCAATCCTAGTTTTGTCAGAAACGCTGACAAAACTAGGATTGCCTTTGTTTGCATTAGACTCGTGCGAGTCATCACTGGCTACTGTGCCAGTGATAGCAGGGAGACTCGCAAAGTAACTGCTGTTTCTTTGCGAGCCGAGTCCAGCTGTCTTCTCTGTGCAGCTCCAGGGTCCTAGAACCTGCCTGCTCACAGAGATGATGTAGCAGTGCTGAGATTATTCTCAGTCTGCTCATTCCCTGTGCATGTAGCATAGAGGACATCGCGTTTTGGACTACGTCGGACGGAAGAGGATTTTTTAAATTAAAGATGGAGTCCCTAATGGCTTTTTTTTTTATTTCAAATAAAAATTTTTCTCTGTGTTTTTTTAACCCTTTATTGGAGATTCTTAGTGGCTGGGTCAAACGTGGCCTGACATTAAGAATCTCGGGCTTAATACCAGCTTGTATAACAAAGCTGGTATTAACCCCTTTATTACCCAGCGTGCTACCGCCACCAGGGCCGCTGGAAGAGCGGGGTTCAGCGCCAGAGGATGGCGCTTCAATGAACGCGCCATCTTCTGGGGCGGCTGCGGGCTGCAATTTGCAGCGGGGGGTGCCCAGAAAGCTTGGGCATCCCTGCGCTGCGGATTCCAGCCCCCAGCTGCTTAGCTGTACCTGGCTAGACATAGAAATTGCGCGGAGCCCCACGCATTTTTTTAAAATTATTTAATGAATTTCAGAGTCAGAGTCTCAGAGTCAGAATCTCAGAATTTCATGAAATAATTTAAAAAAAATGCGTGGGGCTCCGCGCAATTTCTATGTCTAGCCAGGTACAGCTAAGCAGCTGGGGGCTGGAATCCGCAGCGCAGGGATGCCCAAGCTTTCTGGGCACCCCCCGCTGCAAATTGCAGCCCGCAGCCGCCCCAGAAGATGGCGCGTTCATTGAAGCGCCATCCTCTGGCGCTGAACCCCGCTCTTCCAGAGGCCCGGGTAGCGATGGCACGCTGGGTAATAAAGAGGTTAGAGCCAGCTTTGTATTATCAGCTGGCCCTAAGCCCGAAATGTATGGTGGTCACGCCAATATTAGACATGACCGCCATGAATTTCTATTAAATTGTTTTAAAAAAAACACAACACAAAGAAAATTTTTTATTAGAAATAAAAAAAAAAGCCATTAGGGACTCCATCTTTAATTAAAAAAATCCTCTTCCCTCCGACGCAGTCCAAAACGCGATGTCCTCTCTGCTACATCCCCTGTGTATAGATATAGATCTCTATGCACAGGGAATGAGCAGACTGAGAACAATCTCAGCTCTGCTACATCATCTCTGTGCACAGACATTCATGTCTGTTACTGTACACAGGGAATGAGCAGACTGAGAACAATCTCAGCACTGCTACATCATCTCTGTGCACAGACATTCATGTCTGTACACAGAGAATGAGCAGACTGAGAACAATCTCAGCTCTGCTACATCAGGCAGCAGGCAGGCTCTAGGACCCTGGAGCTGGCAGCCAGCACAGAGGAGACAGGACTCTTATCTGTGCGAGTCAGAGATTACTTACAAAGTAAACTAGCAATGCAAATAAATGACAAAACTAGGATTGCTTCAGGCTGAAGCTTCCGAGACACATCTGCGAGTTGTAAATCTCACACTACTCGCTATTACTCGCTTCCCCATTCATTAACATTGGACTCGCTAGACTCGCAACGAGTAGCGAGTCCTGGGCTCGGACTCGCTAGAGTCAAGCGATTCCGAGTAATTTAGGATTCGCCCATCACTAATGAAAGCCCAAAGTTCCCAGTGTGAATTGATCATCCAAAACCACCACTCCTATTCAGGGCTGTCAACTTGATTTTTTTTTCTGGACAGCTTATCAAAAAATGATGGACAGACAATATTTTTTACGGACACATTAGAAAATCATAATAAATAATTTTATTTTACCACCTACTACAAGGACAGACATACAGTTAGGGCCAGAAATATTTGGACAGTGACACAATTTTCGCGAGTTGGGCTCTGCATGCCACCACATTGGATTTGAAATGAAACCTCTACAACAGAATTCAAGTGCAGATTGTAACGTTTAATTTGAAGGGTTGAACAAAAATATCTGATAGAAAATGTAGGAATTGTACACATTACTTTACAAACACTCCACATTTTAGGAGGTCAAAAGTAATTGGACAAATAAACATAACCCAAACAAAATATTTTTATTTTCAATATTTTGTTGCGAATCCTTTGGAGGCAATCACTGCCTTAAGTCTGGAACCCATGGACATCACCAAACGCTGGGTTTCCTCCTTCTTAATGCTTTGACAGGCCTTTACAGCCGCAGCCTTCAGGTCTTGCTTGTTTGTGGGTCTTTCCGTCTTAAATCTGGATTTGAGCAAGTGAAATGCATGCTCAATTGGGTTAAGATCTGGTGATTGACTTGGCCATTGCAGAATGTTCCACTTTTTTGCACTCATGAACTCCTGGGTAGCTTTGGCTGTATGCTTGGGGTCATTGTCCATCTGTACTATGAAGCGCCGTCCAATCAACTTAGCAGCATTTGTCTGAATCTGGGCTGAAAGTATACCCGGTACACTTCAGAATTCATCCGGCTACTCTTGTCTGCTGTTATGTCATCAATAAACACAAGTGACCCAGTGCCATTGAAAGCCATGCATGCCCATGCCATCACGTTGCCTCCACCATGTTTTACAGAGGATGTGGTGTGCCTTGGATCATGTGCCGTTCCCTTTCTTCTCCAAACTTTTTTATTCCCATCATTCTGGTACAGGTTGATCTTTGTCTCATCTGTCCATAGAATACTTTTCCAGAACTGAGCTGACTTCTTGAGGTGTTTTTCAGCAAATTTAACTCTGGCCTGTCTATTTTTGGAATTGATGAATGGTTTGCACCCTTTGTATTTACTGTCATGGAGTCTTCTCTTTACTGTTGACTTAGAGACAGATACACCTACTTCACTGAGAGTGTTCTGGACTTCAGTTGATGTTGTGAACGGGTTCTTCTTCACCAAATAAAGTATGTGGCGATCATCCACCACTGTTGTCATCCGTGGACGCCCAGGCCTTTTAGAGTTCCCAAGCTCACCAGTCAATTCCTTTTTTCTCAGAATGTACCCAACTGTTGATTTTGCTACTCCAAGCATGTCTGCTATCTCTCTGATGGATTTTTTCTTTTTTTTCAGCCTCAGGATGTTCTGCTTCACCTCAATTGAGAGTTCCTTTGACCGTATGTTGTCTGGTCACAGCAACAGCTTCCAAATGCAAAATCACACACCTGGAATCCACCCCTGACCTTTTAACTACTTCATTGATTACAGGTTAACAAGGGAGACGCCTTCAGAGTTAATTGCAGCCCTTAGAGTCCATTGTCCAATTACTTTTGGTCCCTTGAAAAAGAGGAGGCTATGCATTACAGAGCTATAATTCCTAAACCCTTTCTCCGATTTGGATGTGGAAACTCTCATATTGCAGCTGGGAGTGTGCACTTTCAGCCCATATTATATATATAATTGTATTTCTGAACATGTTTTTGTAAACAGCTGAAATAACAAAACTTGTGTCACTGTCCAAATATTTCTGGCCCTAACTGTATGTTAGACCTCATCTTCACCCGCCTCTGCCCCCTATCTAATCACACAAACTCCCCCTTCCCTCTATCTGACCACCATCTACTCACTTTCTCATCCTTGTCCTCCTCACCTGCTTCCCATGTCCAACCACTAGCACATCCTCACAGAAACCTCACACATCTAGATATTCACTGACTCTCAGACTCTATTCTACCTATGTCTTCCATATCTTCACTCCATGACACAGACAGCAGCACCGCTTTCTACAATGCCACCCTCACATCAGCCATTGACATGGTCATCCCTCTCATGCATGTCAAAGTTTGACAAATCAAGAGACAACCCTAGCCCAACAACCCCACCAAAAAACTTTGGCAAGTGTCCAGGGTTGCAGAGCAGCTTTGGAAGAGAACACACCTGCCAGATGACTTCACTGCTTTCAAACAAGCTACAGTTGCCTTCAAATCAGCCCACACCTCTGGTAAACAGACCTACTTCACAATCCTCATGTCGTCCTTTTCCTACAACCCCAGACAACTGTTCAGCACTTTTAACTCTCTCCTCTGGCCACCACTGTCCCCTCTAACCTCTATCATCTCTGCTGCGGACTTCCACCACCCCAACCCCTCCATATACCAGAACTCTGCCCTTCCCTCATAACCTTCTTCTCCCACATCACTTAAACAGAGTTAGCTCATTTCCTCTCCAAATCACACCTTACCACTTGTGCACTTTATTCCATCCCCTCTCACCTCCTCCCCAACATCACCACCACACTTATCCCAGCCCTAACCCACTTCTTCAACCCATCGCTAACTTCTGGTACCTTTCCCTATGCTTTTAAACATGCCATGATCATGCCTATCCTCAAAAAGCCAAACCTCGATCTGACTGGTATAACCTGCTACCGCACCATATCGCTGCTCCCGTTTGCTTCCAAACTCCTGGAGCAGCATATCCATGCTCAAGTTTCCTCCCACCTATCAGCAAACTCTCTCTTTGACAACCTAGAATCTGGCTTCCGGCCGAACCTCTCCACCGAAACTGCCCTGACCCAAATGACTAATGACTTACGCCTCCATCTTGCGCGTCTTCCATACCTGATCTAACCCAGTTAATGGCATCACACTCTCACCTGCAACTGAAATCCGCTGCCTCGGAGTAATCCTTGACTCTGCCTTGTCCTTCAAACCACACATCCAAACTTTCGCCACCTCCTGTCGCCTGCAGTTCAAAAATATTTCCCAAATCCATTCATTCTTCAGCCCTCATTCTACTAAAATGCTTGTACATGCCCTCGTCATCTCCCGTCTTGATTACCGCAACATACTCCTTTGTGGCCTCCCTGCTAACACTTTTACACCTCTCCCATCTGTCTTCAACTTTGCTGCTTAACTAATCTACCTCTCTCCTCGCTACTTCCATTTCTCCCATTTGCAAATCTCTTCACTGGCTCCCAATTCCCCAATGAATCTAGTTCAAACTACTAACTTTGACTTAAAAGCCATCCATAACCTGTCCCCACCTTATACCTCTGAATAAATCTCCCACTATCTTCCCTTATGTAATCTTGGTACCTCCAAAGTCCTCCTCCTCTCCTCCAAACTCATTTGTTCTTCGCCCAATTGCCTCCAAGACTTCTCCCGCATATCACCCATCCTCTGGAATTCTGTGCTCCGACAAGTCAGATTATCCACCACCTTCGGATCCTTCAGAATCCATTTCTTCAGGAAAGCTTACAGTCTGTAATGACCTTACTGCTACTGGAGCTGACACTCCACTACCGGATAACCTGCCTCACCACCACCACTGGAAAGTCTACCTCACCACCACCACTAGAGAGGCTGTCTCACCATCACCGGAGCTGCAGCAATTCACAACCTACTGTCTCCTCCCCACCATCCTTGTAGAATGTAAGCCTGTGAGGGCAGGGTCCTCTCCCCTTTGTACCAGTCTGTCATTATTAATTTGTTCACTGTAATCTACATTTGTTTTTGTATAAAACCCCTTTCATGTACAGCACCATGGAATTATTGGTGCTATACAAACAAATATTAATAATAATTTTGATTTTAAGTGATACAAGCTCATAATTCTGAATTATGGTGGGCATCGGCGTAATTCACTATAAACTGTAAAATGATTATGTATATTTTATATATGTTTCTTCAGATTCAAAAATCACAGCAGCCTTCAATTCTGCCCTATTTTTATAGACTGTCAAGAACGTTTTGGATGGTTGGCCACCCTGTTCCTACTGTAAGTCAATAGACACAGCCCCCTAAGGAAAGGTTCTGAAACACGTGTCGGGGTTGCCCCAGACACATTCTGTGTTGCTGACACTCTGACTACCTATTGGTAAGTGATTGAACCAGCGTGGAGAGGTTTAGCACTTTATGGGACAATGTGGTTTATAGACAAAGCTACTTGTATACCTTTATGCTGCTACTATGAATGGTTTACTAAGAGTATTCCCTTGGTCCACATATCGCAATGTCCTTGCTGGGTTCTCACTATGGCATAGGTTCCTGTGTTAGTTTTTGAGGTTGGCTACATGGTTCGGTCTGTCTTTTGTAGAACCTGTATTCTGGTCTGTAACTATATGTATACTTTCTGGTCTCTAATTATTGTTCAACTGGTGTATAATAAAATTAATTTCGC
Source organism: Allobates femoralis (assembly GCA_033576535.1). Classification (NCBI taxonomy): domain Eukaryota; kingdom Metazoa; phylum Chordata; class Amphibia; order Anura; family Aromobatidae; genus Allobates; species Allobates femoralis. The sequence goes on from JARQOC010000011.1 coordinate 26,857,580, forward strand.
ACTTGCAATTCCGGTTGGACCCTTTTTACTTTTTGGGAACTGTATTCAAGTATGCTTTGGCTTCATTTCTCTTGTGTTTATGATTATTTAGAGCCGCATCTTATGACAAAAATCCGATTGTACCCTAGGATCTCTTTTCATGTAAGTCAATAGAGTAGCAGTCGCAAATGCTCAGTATCTAGGCATTCATAAATAGGTCTTAGCGGTTTGCCAAAATTTCCCTATGGTATACATTCTGATTAACTCCTGGACAGTGTTCAATGGCAAAAGAAGAGTTGCAACTCTGGTTGCAACTTATCTTTTTGGAAAACAAAAACATGAATTTCAACATGTTCAATAATAATTTTTTTCATATTTTTAGAGGCCGTAGCACGCCTGCTGTAATTGGGAGATAAAAATATATCTGAAAAATGTAAAAAATAAATTATTAATACTAGTATTCTACCCAAATATATCTTTCATCACTCTAAAAGACTAATGATGAATGACGTATCAACTGTCTACAATAAGAGCCATATTTAAATATTTACTGGCTTCTAAGTTTAGAAGTCAGAGATCAGAAATTAATGCCGTAGCCACCCATGTTCTCATGTTAGGTTTGTTTCTCAAGGCCTGGTCAGCATACAGACCTCCGGGACTTCGAGCCAGAAGCCACAACCAATAGGGAAGCAGGCCAATGAAGATGCTCACAACTCTGGGCTAAGGGGGTTAAGAAGAGGTGCAAAGGACAAGAAGGTAGACAACAGAGTGGGACAGGTGAGTGGTGAGGTGAGTAATAATTTGAACCGAACCACCATTTTTGCCTGAAAGTGAATTGCAAAAAATATGTTTTCTGGAAAATGGGGATTTTGGTGAAATCCAAGTAGAATTCAGTTCTAATTCATATGTTCATCTCTAGCACCTTGTCATCTGTCAGTAATGTGAAATGACAAGGACAGGAACAAGCAGGATCTGTCGATCAAGCACGACAGATGACAATGTATTAGTACCGTCCCTATGGGGTCACCTTGAGCTGGTGGGACAGCTTATGCATTCATATGATCATATCTATGTCACCAAGTAACATAGTAACATAGTTTTTATGATTGAAGGAAGACTTTAAGTCCATCTAGTTCAACCCATAGCCTAACATGTTGATCCAAAGGAAGTAAAAAAAAACGATGTTGCAACACTAAGCTCCACATTGGGGGAAAAAATTCCTTCCTGACTCCACCTACGGCAATCAGACTAGATCCCTGGATCAACGCCCTATCAAAGAATCTAGTATGTATAACTGGTAATATTATAGTTTTCAAGAAAGGAATCCAGGCCCTTCTTAAATGTTAGTAGTGACTCCCTCATTACAACATCATGTGGCAGAGAGTTCCATAGTCTCACTGCTCTTACAGTAAAGAATCTGCGTCTGTGATTATGATTAAACCTTCTTTCCTCCAGACGTAGAGGATGCCCCCTTGTCTCCGTCTCAGGCCTAAGTGTACTATCCCTTCATATATTTATACATTATTATAAGATCACCCCTAAGCCTTCATTTTTCCAAGGTAAATAACCCTAAGTGTAATAACTTGTCTTGGTATTGCAGGACCCTCAGTCCTCTAATAACCTTGGTCGCTCTTCTCTGGACCCGCTCTAGTTCAGCTATGTCTTTCTTATACACCGGAGACCAGAATTGTACACAGTATTCTAAGTGTGGTCGCACTAGTGACTTCTATAGAGGTAAAATTATGTTCTCCTCATGAGCATCTATGCCTCTTATAATACATTCCATTATTTTATTTGACTTTGCAGCAGCTGCCTGACACTGGACACTAAATGTGAGTTTATCATCTACCCATACACCTAAGTCTTTTTCAGTGACAGTTTTGCCCAGTGTTTTACAATTAAGCAAATAATTATACCTTTTATTTCCTCTGCCCAAGTGCATGACCTTACATTTATCCTCATTAAAGCTCATTTGCAATTTATCAGCCTAATTTTCTAGTTTACATAAATCCTCCTGTAATATAAAATTGTCCTCCTCTGTATTGATTACCCTGCAGAGTTTAGTGTAATCTGCAAATATTGAGATTCTACTCTGTATGCCCCCCACAAGGTCATTAATAAGTATATTAAAAAGAAGTGGGCCCAATACTGACCCCTGTGGTACCTCACTGTTAACTGTTACCCATTCTGAGTGTGTTCCATTAATAACCACCCTTTGCTTCCTATCACTAAGCCAGTTCTTAACTCACTTGCACATACTTTCACCTATCCCCATTGGTCTCATTTTATGTATCAACCTAAATAAAATGGGAATGGTTGTTGATATCAACTTCCTGTTTGTGGCATATTAGTTTATGGTAGGGAAAAACTTTTCAACATGGGTGGTGACCATGGCGGCCATTTTGAAGTTGGCCATTTTGGAGCCAACTGTCTGTGCACAGAGATGATGTAGCAGTGCTGAGATTGTTCTCAGTCTGCTCATTCCCTGTGCATAGACATCTATATCTATGCACAGGGGATGTAGCAGTGAGGACATCGCGTTTTGGACTGCGTTGGACGGAAGAGGATTTTTTTAATTAAAGATGGAGTCTCTAATGGCTTTTTTTTTTATTTCTAATAAAAATTTTTCTCTGTGTTGTGTTTTTTTTTAAACAATTTAATAGAAATTCATGGCGGTCATGTCTAATATTGGCGTGACCGCCATAAATTTCGGGCTTAGGGCTAGCTGATAATACTAAGCTGGCCCTAACCTCTTTATTACCCAGCGTGCCACCACTACCAGAGCCGCTGGAAGAGCGGGGTTCAGCACCAGAGGATGGCGTTTCATTGAACGCGCCATCTTCTGGGGCGGCTGCGGGCTGCAATTTGCAGTGGGGGGTGCCCAGAAAGCTTGGGCATCCCTGCGCTGCGGATTCCAGCCCCCAGCTGCTTAGCTGTACCTGGCTAGACATAAAAATTGCGCGGAGCCCCACGCATTTTTTTTAAATTATTTCATGAAATTCTGAGATTCTGACTCTGACTCTGAGACTCTGATTCTGAGACTCTGACTCTGAAGTTCATGAAATAATTTAAAAAAAATGCGTGGGGCTCCGCGCAATTTCTATGTCTAGCCAGGTACAGCTAAGCAGCTGGGGGCTGGAATCCGCAGCGCAGGGATGCCCAAGCTTTCTGGGCACCCCCCGCTGCAAATTGCAGCCCGCAGCCGCCCCAGAAGATGGCGCGTTCATTGAAGCGCCATCCTCTGGCGCTGAACCCCGCTCTTCCAGCGGCCCTGGTGGCGGTAGCACGCTGGGTAATAAAGGGGTTAATACCAGCTTTGTTATACAAGCTGGTATTAAGCCCGAGATTCTTAATGTCAGGCCACGTTTGACCCAGCCACTAAGAATCTCCAATAAAGGGTTAAAAAAACACAACACAGAGAAAAATTTTTATTTGAAATTAAAAAAAAAGCCATTAGGGACTCCATCTTTAATTAAAAAAATCCTCTTCCGTCCGACGTAGTCCAAAACGCGATGTCCTCTCTGCTACATCCCCTGTGCATAGATAGATGTCTATGCACAGGGAATGAGCAGACTGAGAACAATCTCAGCACTGCTACATCATGTCTGTGAGCAGGTGGGCTCTAGGACCCTGGAGCTGGCAGCCTGCACACAGAGAAGACAGCTGGACTCGGCTCGCAATATAACAAGCAGTTATTTGCGAGTTTCCCTGCTATCACTGGCACAGTAGCCGAATCTAATGCAAACAATGGCAATCCTAGTTTTGTCAGCGTTTGCTATTGATTTGCATTGGACTCGTGCGAGTAATCACTGGGAAACTCGCAGAGTACCGAATCCTGCGAGTCCCTTACTACTCGCCGAGTAACGAGTCCTAGCGAGTAGATTCGCCCATCCCTAATTGCTACATGATTCAGATATACAGATATTCAGATATCATGTTTTGATGTTCATACGAATATGTTACCACTGCAGCCAATCACTGCTTCCAGCTATGAAGCATTGATTATTAAGTCAAGTGCCTACCCAAATTAGAACAAAACTCAGGGATACAGGTGGGGGATTAAGAAAGTGTTTAAAAATGGAGGGTAGAGTATATATATATATATATATATATATATATATATATATATATATATATATATATTACAGAGAGTTGCATACTTCTAGGGAAAAAATAAAACCTCCTTAATTTGTTTTTGAAGGCTGATAAAGTAAGTAAGTAGAAAAGATAAAATAAATTATAAATCAAGAGAAAATACATATATTGCCTATTAATAATCTCAATAATGCCAAAGCAACTGTAAGAACAAACAACATTTTCCATTACCTATAATATCAATATATTAATCTGACCTGCAGTTACCAGCTAATAGTTTTTGTCACCCATTTATATTTTGCTCATCCCTTGCACTTAATAGATAAACCGCCGCTTACCCCGGACAATGCAATTTGATGAAGCTTTGTACGGTTTAGTAACATGAGTGCAGGTTTAATGGTCGTCAAGCTCTGTCCACACCGAGCCCGCGCTGCTAAATGCCAGAAAAAGAAATCCATTATTTTTCTGACCTAAGAAAAGTAAAATATAGACCTTATTTTGTATCTTAATGTAAGATAAGAAAACCTTAGAAAAACAGCACGGTGTGTTTAATTACTATCTCCTGGAAAGCTCGGCGGCGCTCTCTGGGGCTCGTACAACTAAAGATGATTAGGGTTCAGTAAGTGGCTCCATTTATTTTCTTCCAATTTAAGTGTTGGATAATGTATTGCGGTTCTTAAGTAAAAAATTATATTCAGATAGTCTTTGGTCTTCCCTGAATACGTATTACCGGCTAATCGGGTTGGCACTGAAAAATATTATCTGTTGGGATCTGCCTGGGAATAAGAAGTATTAGCTGGAAATTAGCTTGTCAAATATTTTAGCATTAAGTAGATGTTACTTTGTGTTTGTTTTCCAAATGCAATAAAATACCCGGTGTTCCTAATTACGTTAGACTAAGCTATGTATTATGGTGTCTCATTAAACCGGGCAGGTAGATCTACATAGGCATATATTATATTATATTACTTATGCATCATCAATGACAGAGTGTGATAAAGAAAAACTCTGTTGCATCTATTAACCGTAAGAGTATATGCATGCTGAGGTTTTGGAGCAGAAACTCCCCATTTTGCTTTTTCGATGAGGATTTGTGGAGTTTCTGCTCCAAAAACTCAACAGCCTCAATCAGGCATCTGTTTTTGTCATACATGTGTAAGGAGGTGTCTGATGCCAGAGAGAGGTTTGTGCCCCTGAAGACTGTTAAGGTACTTTTACACGCCGCCACTGTGCCTAGCTTCAGGTATCCACCGCACGTGCACGCGCACGTTTTTGACAGTGGATACCGATCGCCGATGCTGCATATACACGCCGCCATTGCATTGTCAACTGAAGGTATCTTTGTTCCCCGGAAGTTCCGACAGATCCTGCTGCTTACTTCCTGTGGAATACCTTCGCTGCTGCACACGCAGCTACCACAAAGGAATATGGGTGTACATCTTTCGCGCCGCAAGTACATAGGCGTTACAGAGTTGTGTATTCCGTGACGCTAATACACTGATTGGACAACGCAATAGCGTCATGATTGGCCAGCCTGCGCAGGAAGGCTGGCTAATACATGACGTCATTCTAATTGTGTAGTGTGAATGGTCAGCTCTTTAAATATGGCGCCCTGAGAAGGGACAGCCAATCGTAACACAGTAGCCCCCACCAATGATCGCTGATGGGGCGTGGTATCCATGACGCTGTGGCACGCCCCTGGGAATTCACTAGGCAATGCAAATTCCATCCCTGTGCCCCGTTTACACGCCACCACCATAGCAATTGTGCCTTTGTGTTGCCTTCGATTTTTGAGCACGGCTCAGCAACAGGTATCTGAGTCAACTGCAGGACACCTGGAGGTATTGCCCTATTTACACGCCGCCATTTCGTAGCAATTTCATGGCAGCAGGCACAATTATCCCCAGTGCCCGGCAATTGCTACCACGCAGTGGTGGCGTGTAAAGGGGCCCTTATTGTTTTTACGTGCCCTTTTATATGATGTGTATTAATGTGTAGTTGATGCATATTCATGTATATGTTCAAAAAAATAAAAAAGGTCGGGCACTACCTTATAGCTCGCTCTTATTCAATGGGATCAGTGGGATCAATGGATACCGCCAGCTTTAGCCTCCAGACGCCACTCTTATGTCCACAGGTGCACATTCACAGGTATAGTCCTTAATTAAATCCAGCCACTGTAGAAAACAAACAGCACTCACTGGATGACTGGCGAAACTTCTTTTATTATACAAGGCTAAAACCACATGGACATGGAAACAGGAAGGAGGATGACAGCAAAACTATGGCCGTTTCACGCCTTAACCCATTGAAGCACAGTGAAGCGTGAAACGGCCGTAGTTATGCCATCATCTTCCCTCCTGTTTTCATGTCCCTGTGGTTTAAACCTTGTATAATAAAAGAAGGTTCATCAGTCATCCGGTGAGTGCGGTTCGTTTTCTAAAGTGGCTGGATATTCATGTACATGGTTGAGATTACGTATTATCTCCTGGGAAATGGGCACGGTATTGCCAGTCATCCCTAAGAGTCTCTAGTTGGTTGTAAGGGGAACCTAGGGCTTAGAGAGCAGAGCTAAAAGAGTTAAAGTTAAGCCAGCCCACTGGGAAGGGGTTATATAAAGTAGTGCATTTCTTGGTGGTAGAGGTGTAGTGGTTAGTTGTAGTTGTTAATAATGGGCATAAGCAAGAGGAAGAGAAGAGAAAAGAAAGAGAAAGTGAAAGACAGAAAGATGTAGATCGAGGAGCTGCACAAGAGGAAGCAGGAGAAGACCGGGCCCATGATGCAGTGCGAACTGAAGGAGGTGAACTGAGGAGCAAGCTGCAGTCCCATTCCCAGCAATTAAAGAAGAGCCCATGTAGATGCTGGTGTGACAGCTCTATGATATAGATAGGTAGAAACAGCTTGTAGGGCTGAAACCACGGACCCCATCAAGTTTAGTTGGGTAGAAATGCCTACAACTGCAATGAAACACATTGACCTATGGGGAGGGACATACGGGAGTTAAGCCGCGCCAATTCTCCTTTTTCACGAATAGCTTCCAATTTAGAGGAACGACCAGTCTGTGGGAGGATGATGAACCCAGAAGAATGGAAAATCATGTGCCCCATTCTGTGTATCATGGACTTTCTTGCTAGAAAAGTACAACAAGTTTTGAATTATGGTGGACTACGTCTTAATGACTTTACGCAAGGAACCGCGCACTGGAAACAGACCTGTGGCCATGGAGTACTGAAGCAGCAAGACTAAGTAAGTGCACACCCACTATCTGTGACTATAGCGTGCCAGGGCAGGGGCACTAATCCCCTCGACCGCAGTGACTACCACCGACGAAAGGACAGATGCAACTGGTGTTCCTGGACCCCATGCTACACATGTTTTAGATGTGTTTTTTGCAGATAGAGCTCACACCCATCATATTCTACAGGTCTTTGGCACATATGATTTTTTTGTGCATCATCAGTTTGCAAATAAAATCAGGGGCATGTTTGCTGATCAAAATTGCTTAATCAAGTCAATGGGTCTTTTTAAAAAACAGCACATGGATGTCATCTGTGATACATCCTACTGCTGTCTTTTGTTTCAATAAGGTAAATGCACTTATCAAAATATGTTTTCTCTTGAATGCAGAAAAGAACTGTGGTGTGAATGAGGCCTAAGGCGGTGATCACACTTGCTGGAATTGTTAGAGCTTTTCCATCCTAGTTTTCTTCGTGGAGGGGTTGGGGGGTGGAAATCAGCAGCATTTTACAGTTACATCAAGGGAATGTGAATTCTATATTCTCATCTAAGGAGTAAGTCTTCTATTTGTGGACAGTGACACACCAGATCAGGCATGGCAGTAGGAGACTTCAACTTTAACTCCTGCAATGTGTCACGATCCCCACACTGCCTTTGTCCTTTACTAGGTTGTTGTGAAGATTGTCATTCTGGACTAGCTCTGTGCTGCAACTCACCTGCATTTCTGCTCACTTAATTATAACTCTACTTAAGCAAGCTTCCTGTCCTATTCTGTGTCAATTGTACATTTGCCTTTGGATGTGTAGGACTGATCTTCATGTGCTCTGAGCCAGACCCTGCCTGATTAATTACCTTTCCTGGACTTGACTCTCTGCTTGTGACCTGATTCCTCTTTCTGCTTACTCCTGTGTATTCTGTTTTGTCTCTCTGGTTTCCTGACTTTGGCTTGAATTGGACTTCGCTTCTGAATATCCCTTGCTGTTACTGCGACATTTCCTGGACCTGACCCTGGATTGTTTTTTTTACCTCTCTTTACTACCAGTAAGTAGTAATATTATTATATTTACTTTGCATTATTGCAGTCTGTTTTCTGCGCCTCAGAGATCAGTTATTACTGTAGTGACTCACATCAAACAATACTTCTCTAGGAAATTGCCTCTTCAGAGAGGAAGAGGACTTGAATTCTAGTGCCACCTATTGGAAGTAGCAATTCTAAAAGTCTATATCGGCCCTCGAGCGAGCCTTGTCATATGACTTAGGATGATCAAATCAGAATCTCAATTTGCAGACATGGTGTTTTAGGCTAGGTTCACATCGCGTTTGCAATGCGTTTGACTGCGTTTCACAATAGAAGTCTATGGCTGCTTTAACGCAATCAAACGCTTGCATTCTCATGTAAACACTATAGATATTTTTTTGTGCAGAAATTGACCCAAACCACAGATTTTTCAATCTTCATCATGTCAATTTTTTATTAAAAATACAGTATTAATGCAGAAGCACCATATTCAGCTCAATGCAGAGGTCAAGATCTGTAATAACGATCATTTTTTGTTGCAAAACTTCTGAAAGTTCAGTTTAGAAATAAAAACATGTTAGTTAAAAAGAAAACAAATACAAACTGCTCAAATAGGCAGATGATTTTATAGATGCTAGGAGTGTTTTCATACCAGTCTCAGCACATACTAACTTCCTATATTGACATTTTGTCTCATATGACATATATGAGAAAATGTCACTACGGGACTTCGCAAAACTGAGAGGTGTGAATTTTTTTTAAAGATGGTACCAAAGTCCACAGGGAAATCAGCAGCAAAACCAACAAAATTTGGTGTGAATCTGCTCTTGTGGACTTTTCTGCAGATACTTCTGCATCTTCTGCCAGTAATATCTTGCAACAAATTTGTGGCGCCCCTGCAGACTGGTGGCCAAAGTGAGGTACAGCAGCTGGGACAGGTAAGCTAGTCACCCACACCAACACCCAACACAACCCCCAATCCCTAGTACTCCATGTCAGGCAGGGGATAGTGGGGGGAGGGAGGTGGAGGGTGGAGGAACTGGAGTAAAACCCAGTAACACCAAGTTTGGAGAGCCCTGTCTAATGAGAGAGACAACAAGAGGTACAGTTTCTGGCGTGTTGTCGAGGGAGAGGAAGCAGAGACACCCTGAAATCCGTGAAACAGTAACAACAGAGAGGAAGAACCCCATCCGGTGGCCTGTGTCACCTTATGGCCGGTCCGAGTCCCAGGATACATAGTAACATAGTTTTTAAGGTTGAAGGAAGACTTTAAGTCCATCTAGTTCAACCCATATCGTAACATGTTGATCCAGAGGAAGGCAAAAAAAAACCCATGTGGCAACACTAAGCTCCACATAGGGGAAAAAAATTCCTTCCTGACTCCAGATACGGCAATCAGACTAGTTCCCTGGATCAACGCGCTTTCAAAGAATCTAATATATATAACATACCGAGGGAAAGCAGAGGGGGTCCACGGTGAGCCCGAACCAAAAGGGACACCGGGGGACCGGGCCAACACCAGGGAGCCGGCCCTGTTCACATGGTAGAACGCTGTATGCCCCAGCCATAAATTCACCGGCGGGGTGAAGGGACTGCATGCCCGGAACCCAACACCCGGCACAACGATGGAAAAGCCGTCACACTAGGGCTAGGAGTCCCGGAAGTGAACTTCCACGAGAAGCCCGCGACTGCTGGCCCAGAGGATGTGCAAGGGATTGGAGAAAGAGGCCCGAAAGGTACTGGAAAGGGGGTGCCCCTAGTGTACTGTCCCAGCTGCTAAACCGGTGACCAGATCCACAAGTGAACTGCTGTAACAAGTGAACTGTGACTGGGTTGTTGTGTGCATCAAGCAGTGGAGTAAAGTATCCGGCTAAACTCCGAACTTTGTGTGAGTCTCATTAGTACGTCTGCAGCAGGAGCTCACCTGCCGAGCCCCTGACTGAATAACTGCTCCGGTGGATGCAGCCTGTCAGCGAGTGACACTGAGCTCTGCTGGCAGTGGTGGTATGCACTGGCCTTTTCCCTACACCTGCCCTGAGGACAAAGCACTACCCATGGAGGGCTCACCATCCCAGCTGTCGCCATCAACATCATCCCCAGAGGTCTGAATGGCAGTGGTGGCCACATTGGCCATGACCCACGGGTGGCATCACAAACAATTTACACAAACTTTATACCCTATTTCTTTATTAATCCCCTTTTATTGCAATGCCTGGGCCACAGAGCCGAGTCACATTGCCGTGACACCCAGCAGCCCTAGGGCATGAGAGGGTCCAGCTCCGAGTACCCCCCCTCCCATCCCGGGACGCGACAAATCTACTTACATAATTGCCTTGGTATCGGAAGTCGAGATGTCACCTTTTCCTCTTCATCTGATTGGTCCATGTGACCGGTGCCAGATTGGTCCACCTGAAACAGAAAAAAAAACAGCCACCGTATTGGCACAACCAAGTAATGAGCCAGTATGCTGGCCATATGCAGATGCTCACCCACAGGTCAGAGTCCTCCACCGCTGCTCCTGCAGCTGCTGGGAGCCCTGTGCCTCGTTAAAGAGCTGAATTACCTGTGATGATGTCACCATCATGTGACCAGCACAGGCGGAGCTCAGCAATCCTGTTACTGACAGTGGAGGAAACGTGTCATGTGTCTCAAAGGGGCGGAGTTCAGAGACCACACAGGTACAAAGCACAGGCAGCCAGGTACACAGAGACAACAAAGAGGAACACAGAGATGCACAGGGAACAAAGAGGGCCATAGGGGGGGCCAAAGAGAGTGCACAAGGGGGCCACAGAAATCCACAGGGGGCACAGAAAGCCACGGGGGACCACAGAGAGCCACAGGGGGCCATAGAGAGAACAAACTAGGGACACACAGAGCGCACGGGGTGCCATAGAGAGAACAAATCAAGGGCACAGAGAATATACACGGGATCCACAGAGAGCTACAGTAGGGCCACAGAGAGCCACATGGGTGCCACAGACAGACACAGAGGGGTCACAGAGACAACAAACAAGGGGCACAGAGAGCGCACGGGGGCAACAGAGAGCCATAGCAGGGCCACAGCGAGAACACAGGGGGCACAGAGAGCATGCAGGGGAGGCACAGAGACCACACAGAGGGTCTGTGGCACTTCCCTGGTCTGGTCACCACAAAGGGGTACTGCACTCAATGAATGGGTGTAGTGTCTCAGTTCAAAAGGAAATGGGATGGTAAACTCAGACCACAACCAAACCACCTAGACACCTTAGGACTCAGGGGACCATGGGCGGACCCGGAGGGAGGACCCAGTCAGAAAGGGGACAAGGGAAAGAACAGTAAAAGGGTAGTGAGTTAATAAGTCAGAGGAAGTGAGAGAGTAGAGAAGAGTGAACAAGCATGCAGAAGCAAGGAGGGAGGACGGAGAGGACCCTAGGGGCACGGGTGGAGTAAAATTGATCTCTGCGCCCGAATCCGGGACTGACTGTAATCAGGCAGAGGGGTTGGTCAAGAACCAGGGACCCGGCCCTAAACATGGGGCGGACGCTGTGAGACTGAATCATTGAACTGGAGGCCATGGAGCCTACAGGAGTGGTGGCCACAACCCAACGCACCCATTGAGACAGCAGCCGAACTAGGGTCAGGAGACAGGTCCCGGTTGCCTGACAGGACCCTTCGCTGCCAGATCGGGGCACTGTGTGCAGAGCCGCTGACAGGAGAGGTGAATAAGTAGGGCTGGGAAAGACCAGAAGGAGGAAAGGCACATGACACTGGTTCTGGGCAAGCTATCCCAATTCCTCATGGACAGACCAGACTGGACTTAGTAGAGAGAAGCGCCCGGCGGCTAACTGCAACTGAAGTGAGTAAACCGGGTACAAAATTTGAGTGCTGTGTGAGACTGAGTTATTCCCCGCCTGTGGAGCCACCGGCTACCATAGTAGATGAGACAAGGAAGCCCAGCGTGAAACCAATGCTGCAAAGCTATCGCCCTCCAACACATTTGCCCCAGGGTTCCTGCTCCACCTACGGAGAGCAACGATATCAAGCTGCCATAACCAACAATCCCAGAGGTCTGACCCGCAGGGCCGGTTCTTACTAACCAAAACCCGTAGGTGGCGTCATGAACAATTCCCTTATAAACGTTATTCCCATTCAATATTCCCCAAAACAAGTTCACACCCTAGCCAGAGCACTGATTCTCCCGGGATAACAGAAGCCGGGTCTCAACCCCTGTGACTCCCCCAGATGCGCTCCAAAGCCCCACAGCCCCAGGTTGGGTGCGTCGGGTCACAGACAGAACAAACAAGGGGCACAGAGAGAACAAATGAGGGACACAAAAAGCGCACAGGGGAGCACAGAGAGAACAGAGAGGGGCACAAAGAGTGCACAGGATGGCCACAGAGAGAACAAATGAGGGCCACAGAGACCACACAGAGGGGCCACTTGGAGAATAAATGTCAGGCACAGAGTGCACAGGGGGGCCATAAAGAGAGCACACAGAGAGCCACAGGATACCACAGAGAGCCATAGAAGAGCCACAGAGAGAACAAACAAGAGACACAGAGAGCACATGGGGGGCCACAGAGAGAACAAATGTGGGGCATAGAGCTCACAGGGGGGACATAGAGAGAGCTCACAGAGAGCCACAGGGTGGCCACAGAGAGCCACAGGGGGGGCCACAGAGGCCACACAGAGGAGTCACAGAGAGAAAAAATGAGAGATACAGAGAGCGCACGGGGGCCAGAGAAAGAACAAATGAGGGGCACAGAGACCACACAGGGGAACCACAGAGAGCTCACAGGGGGCCACAGAGAGAACAAACAAGGGGCACAGAGAGCCCCAGGGAGCACAAAGGGGGTCACAGAGAGAACAAACATGGGGCACAGAGAGTGCACGGGGGCCACAGAGAGAACAAACGAGGTGCACAGAGACCATACAGGGAGGCCGCAGAGAGCGCACAGGGGGACCACAGACAAAACAAATCAGGGGCACAGAGATTGCACGGGGGGCCACAGAGAGTGCACGGGGGGGCCACAGAGACCACACATGGGGACCACAGAGAGCACACGAGGGGCAACAGAGAGAACAAACAAGTGGTACAAAGAGCGCACGAGGGGGCCACAGAGAGCCACAGGGGGTCACAGAGAAAAAAAACGAGGTGCCCAGAGACCGCACCGAGAGTGCACAGGGAGGCCACAGAGAGTGCAGATTGGAGCCACAGAGAGAATAAAGGGGGCCACAAAGAGCGCACAGGAGAGGCCACAGAGAGAACAAACGAGGGCCACAGAGAGTGCACATGGTGGCCACAGAGAGAACAAATGACAGCCACAGAGAGTGCTCAGGGGGGCCACAGAGAGAATAAACAAGGGGCACATAGAGCACACGGGGGGGCCACAGAGACCACACAGAGGAACCACAGATATAACAAATGTGGGGCACAGAGTGCACAGAGGGGCCATAGAGAGAGCACACAGAGAGCTACAGGGTGGCCACAGAGAGCTACAGGGGCCACACAGGGGGGTCACAGAGAGCAGATGGAGGGTCACAGGAGGAACACAGACACACAACAAGTGAGCACAAAGACCGCAATAGCATTGGGCCCACATCTATTGTTATATAAATGTGAACATGTCCCAAATCATCTGAAGTTTTTTCAGTTTTTAACTCTTGAAATGGCATTGTGATAGGGTATAATGCTTAATCTCTAATAATGTTGTCTTTGTAGATATTCCTGCACCATCCTCTCTAGGCGTTCCCTATGTGTCTGACTTATCCTTTCTTCTGGCATTGCAGAGGAAGGTCAAAAAAAGGGTTAAATGACTCCCAGATATTGCTGGTAACAGATACACTGCTGCTGGTAACATTTCTCTGCAGACGACGTATATATATTTATTCAATTATATATGATGTTGCAGATAGTGCAGTTAAAAGGCACTCATGTGTCTTGCACATTCCTGGAGGCCCAAGTCCTTGTTGTGCTGCTGGCGGTGGGGGTAACATTCCCGCTAGGTTCCTCCATCCTCTCCCGACAACCTCGCACAACAAAACCGTGACCAAAATCTCCCTCATCTGCTGAGTCTTCCATCAACATCGCCTCTTCCTTGTCCATTTCTTCCTCACCTCCTGCACCTTCATTAACAGTTTGGATGGTACTGTGAGCTCTTGTTGATCCCTCTCCTCCTTCCCATGCCACCGGCCTCTGCTGACAACAGTCCGGACCTTTCAGATCTTGTTATCCCTTCTACATATGCCTCATTCTCTACTTCCTCCTCTTCCTCTTGACCCACCACCTGACTATGAATACTGGTCAAAGTGTGCTCCAGCATGTAGATAGCCAGAATAGCTATGCTGATAACAGCATACTCAGCGCTAAACATCTTAGTTGCCATTTCAAAACTGTGCAGAATGGTGCAGAGGTCCTTGATCTGTGACCCCTCCAGTAGCATGATTTGCCCCACCTCAGGATCGCGTTGGCCCAGGTTGTACGTCATGACATACTAAACCAGGGCTCGTCGATGCTGCCACAGTCACTGCAACATGTGCAGAGTGGAATTCCATTGTGTCAGCCCATCAGATATCAGGTGGTTAACTGGCAGGCCGAAAGACCTCTGTAACAATGCAAGTCGTTGAGCTGTAGAGTGCGAACGGCGGAAATAAGCACACAGCGACCGTGCCTTCTGCAGCAGCACATCCATGCCGGGATAGTGGGCTAGAAATTGCTGGACAACCAGGTTCAGGACATGAGCCATGCAAGGCACGGGTGTCACTTTGCCTCAGTATATGCCCGCAGTCAGGTTTGCAGCATTACCACACATGGCCTTGCCTGACTGCATGTTCAGTGCAGATAGCCATTGATGAAACTCAGTCTTCAAAGCTGACCACAACTCCTCTGCTGTGTGACTCACATTTCCCAGGCATTTTAATGTTAGGACAGCCTGATGCTATTGAACCCTGCTGGCAGTGTAGTTAAGTGTGCTTGATTTCTTCTGCACAATTGGAATGCGCCATCCCCAGAGAGGTTTTGGGTACAGGTGGAGGCCCTAGAGGAGGTGGAGGAGGCAGAAGCAGTGGAGTAACTGCTACATACATAGGAGTTGCTCGCAGACCATGGGAATAGCAAGACTTGTACAGCAGCCCCTTCCCTCACAGGGACCAAAATCACCCAGTGCCCAGTCAGCGACATGTATTGCCATTGGCCATGCTTACTTGTCGAGGTGTCTGTAGTGAAATGCACCCTGTCACACACAAGACTTTCTCAAAGAAGCAGTGATGTTGTCTGCGACATACTGGTTGGGCGCAGCCATAGCTTTCTGCGAGAAGTAGTGGCAAATGGGCATCTGATACTTGAGGACTGCGACGGCCATGAGCTTTCAAAAGCCATCTTGTATCAACCAGGTGGAAAAGGCAGCATTTCTGTGGGCAATAAATGGGAGATGGTGAAATTTTACCTTTTAGCTTTGACATGGCTAGGAGTAAAACGTCTTTTACTTGACCACATCTGCCGGTCATGTAAAAATGGACGGTGTCTATATGCCACGGTCATGTGACATACCAAGCCAATGACACAAGCCCTTGTGTGCAAAAAGTGCTATTTGCTTTATGGGTGCTGACTGGCTGCCAGATCAGACCACCCACAGTAAGTGTGGGAAAGAAAAAAAATGGAGACCTGCGCTTATCTCAGAAAAGTTATCTGACCTGAGACCCAGAGACCTCTCCTCCCTCTCCTCCCTCTCCTCCCTCTCCTCCCTCTCCTCCCTCCTCTCCCTCCCTCCAGCCCGCTATGCTAGACAATGACACTCTGAAAACATAGAACATAAGCATTAGTGCAAATGCACTAATGCTTTTTGTAATCGAAAGCATTACCAAACGTTCGCCGAATTTCCCGACTTTTCAGCTAAACGTTCGAATTCGAGGTACCAAAGAACATTGCCAAACTCAGTCTGGATTTGAAATTGGCAAACATGTTTGAGCAAAATTTGCTCGTTACTATATACCAGTCCTGTGCCTGGTGTTTCAGTTATTTTGTAACACTAGCTACTAGTTTGGTGTTTGGTGGAAACGTCCTTGCTGTATTTTTACCTCCTACTTGATCTTGTTTCTCCCTTATCACACATTGTATTCTCCCTGTGTGTGATTGCTGTGAGCTTGAGTTTTGATTCTCCCCTGTCTGTCTTTATCTGTGTCTATCCTTACTTCCCAGCTCTGGGGGGAGGGGGAGTGAGAATAATTTCAGGGCTGTACAGGAGCAGGGTCAGGGTGGAGACTCAGGTCTCCGCACCATCAGGAGTATCCCTGAGTTAGGGATAGTTCAGGACTCCCTAGCTTGAGGGGCAGATAAGTGCCCTGGTTTCCCTTTTCCTCATTGCTATCACGACACTCCAGCAGTCCCCATGCCCAGAAGTATCACATCATGTTTAAATAACACAAAGGACACAAAGAAATAAAAATAATTTTTAAAGCAAAAATAATCTTTATTATTGTATTTATGATTTAGGCTAGACGTAATATATTTTTAGGTCCTAGAAAAACCCTGTATTGCATGTTTTTCATTGCAAAGTTGTATCAACTTGTTGAAGAATTCACACATTCGTTCAGTATTTCAATTAAAATTTAAAACTGTCAGTAAGATTCAGTGTGGGAGAAATGACAGTAGACACGGTGCACTCCGATGGATCTTTAAAGCATGGTTCACAGACCCCCAACATCCTATTCTAGATTTGTAAATGAGAAATCCTGTCTTCTCATCATGGAGACCAAAGACTACGGCAAACTTTGTCTGTTGAATGAACCCAAACAACCCCAACTTTAACATCAAGAATATTACACTTACTGTATTCCAAGTGGCAGAATATAGAAGAGGATGATTGCCTTTCTTTCCAAGCACCGTTATTAACCTCGGAATAAGAGCAGTAAAGGGATTTAGAGAAACACGTCAAAATAAAAGAATCCGAAACTCATGGAAGTCAACTTTGGCATATTTTAGAGATTTTTACACCGTGGGTAATTTTTTGTTGTTCTCTTCGTGTAAAAAACAAACAAAATCCAAGAAAATGTTTATGCAATTTTTACAAAGATTTCTAAAAGTTTGCTAAAATAAATTTATCCTTAAGGCCCTGTCACACCAGGCGACGAGGCTGGGGATGTCGTCGGCGGCTAGCGGGTGCGCACACGTTTTTGGCGCCCCGCCAGCGTCGCCGTCCCCCGTTTACACGGGGCGACACCTCCAGCCCAGGGCCGACGAGCTGTCAGGCGGCATCACCGCCGGGGTGTCTGGACACCCCAGCGGCGATGCAGGACAATGGGAGCCTATGGCTCCCATCGCCTGACAGGTTGCCGGCGGTTGGTTACATGGGGCGATGTGTGCACAGGCGACCGCCCGGCACCGCCGACATCGCCCCTTTACATGAGGCGACGTAGGGGCGACCTCTGGGGCGACGTCACCTCTGTAATGGGCGGCGATGTCGCCCCGTGTGACGGGGGCTTTAGAGATAATGCCACCCTCACTCGGCAGACCAATTTATTTTGTGTTTTCTCTAAGGTGAAAGAAATTCTTTCCAGATTCCAACATTTCATGTGAACATCAATATGGATTTAATAAATATTTTTTTCATTCTGCATATAAATAGTCATTATCATGATGAGCGACTATCTCCAAACCATGCCACAACAAATGTAATTTACTAGAGGCCGGAACAAATCCGCTTTTATTTTCCTAACAGATTACAGATATTGGTTTTGCAGATGAACTAGACAAGTAAAGTAGTAAAACAGTAAAGTAGTAGGCAAAATATCTAATGTGCAAACACGGGCGTAGAAATGTTGCCTGGGTCTTTGAGTTGTGCATCGATGCGCTGTCCGGTAATTGGAAATAGAGTAAAGATAATATTTAGTTCCAGGTAACAGTCGAAACGACTTTTTATGGACAGGAATGTGTTAAATTGCTTCTATTTGTATATTATATCACATTGGGTCTAAATGAAGTGAACATTTTTCATTGTAGTTTCCACTACTGGTTTTGGAGTACAAATACCGACCAAACGACTTAAGGGTTAATATGGCCTTACACTATGTGAAGTGTAAACTAATGCACAAATGTTCAGCAGTGATCAGGCTGAAAATGTGTCCGACCGCATCCGGGTTTGTTTGTGCAACTGTAGGAAGCGTCAGCAGTATTATGCCTGGTCCGGGTGTCAGATCAAGCAAAAAAATGCAGTTGAATACAGTTGCATCGGTTTTATGACTGATCCATCCGAAAGTTGAAACTTGACATGGGACACGCCTAATGAAAGGGTGTTCGGAGGGGCTATGGGCATGTTCAGTGTGAAAGCCGGAACCAGCCTGGTCAGATCCAGCCCCATTAAAACCCATTCTATTATTGGCTGCAGTGCGCCACATCCGGTGAGATCAGGCTCTTTGACCAGCTGCAAAATTACAATTTTATCCATAAGGGGAGGAGGTAAAAAAACAAATATGTTAGGATGCGGCGGAAACCTTATGCTACCACATGTGCCTAGAACCCCATTCTATGTCTATGGAGATGGCCTGATCAGGTAGTATCAGATTTTAGCAGGATTAGGAAGCTGGCTAGAAAAATGAAAGTGTAAACCACCCTTACAAGTAATGTTGACAGATGTAAGGATTAGGGAGTGTCACATCTGAGTGAGCTCCCAGGACACAGTACCTCGAGGTCCGCGCTGCCACTTCAGAAAGGAACAAAAGAAGCCAGTACAAGGGAATGTCTGGATCAACGATTCTTCTTTAATATCCTACGCGTTTCAGAGTTATTTCCCAACTCCTTCATCAGGGAATGTCATTGTACTGGCTTCTTTTGTTCCTTTTCTGAAGTGGCAGCGCTTACCTAAAGGTACTGTGTCCTGGGAGCTGATCAAACCACAGGGATCTGTGGAGAGTACGGTCCTGCAGCAGCTACTTGTATCTGAGCGATCATTACCAGTTGTGGGTTTTCACAACTACATCAGGTGAGCAGCCTCTTTGTATAAATATTTATTGCCTTTTCTAAAGAAGGTATCACCCTATGTGCACATTCTTGAATTTATAGACATCTGAGTGAGGGAACACCAGGGATTGTGATAACAGATAGCCCTGGCATTAGGGAGAAGGCGCCAGAGGTCTCCTACTAACATTCACCTGAGACTGAACCCTACGCTCCCCTAAAGGTCCTTCTCGCCGTCATCATGTGCCTAGACCCTAACTGGAACTGGACTCACCCTTACTAGTGTGCCGACCAGCATGGCATTAGTCTCGCTACTACAATAAGCCCTTGGAGGTCACTGCGCATCGCACATTTGACATCGGAAGTCATGGCCTAGAGTAAATTGGCCAAAGATGTGGTAGCAGAAAGAATAGGACAGGACAGTGGGCACCACTGCATAGTGTTCGTTTTTTCATCCACTCCTCAGGGTCTTCTCTTTCTGTCATTGTAGCTCTGGCCTTTTCACTCTAGGCCCAGGGTTTTCAGTAGTGACAAGGCCATAAGGTGCTGTCACACAGCACGATCTGGCCAGCGATGTCGGAAGCGATGCGCGGGTGCCCGCTCGCTTCCGACATCGCTGGCCAGCTGTCACACAGCATCGCTGCAGCCGGCGATGTCGCAGCGACGCGGGCGGTGACATCGCTTGCTGGGCTGGGCCCAGCCCAGCGAGCGATCCGCAGCAACGCTGCGGTATAAGCTGGATCGCCGCCGACATCGCTCTGGCGATGTCACACGGCGCGATCCAGCCTTATCGCGGGTCGCCGGTTGCCAGGTTTATGGTTCTTCCCGTAAACCTGTCAACCTGCGACCAGCGATAAAACGCGGTCGCGCCACTCATTTACACAGCGCGACGTCGCTAGCGACATCGCTGATACGTCACTTTTTCGGCGATGTCGCTAGCGACGTCGCCAGGTGTGAAGGCACCATTAGAGATCAGTGCACGAAGCATGTCCATGATGTCATGACATGCAACACGCAGTGAACTCAGAGGAGAGTTGGAAGTTCTACCGTAATAAATATAACCAGACACTCCAAAATCCTGTGAAGAAACACTTTATTTCTAAGAAGCAGACAAATCCTGTGAGTTATGGACCTTCCTCACTTCACGAGCTGCAGGGGAGAAATTCTGTGGAATACAAGCATTGAGTAAAGAGCGGTGTTTACTGCTTTCAAAATAGCTTACAAAAAGGTGCTACACTGCTCTTTAGTGGATTTAGTGGACTGAGGATCACTACAGGTTGTAGGCTTGTCGGAAGGTTCCTTTTGAGGGTTTTCAGGGTAGGTGAGATTTTGATGTATTTGGGGCAAAGAGTTCCAGAGTATGGGAATTCACAGGATAAATCTTGTATGTGCTTATGGGAAGAAGAGAAGGAGATATTGGGAAGATCGCAGGTTGTGTGTAGGTAAATACCATGTATGTATGTAGAGACAGATTGTGGATGGCTTTATATGTCATGGTAGGGTTTTGAACAGGGGTCCCTAGGCAATGGGAAGCCAGTGAAGGACTTTGCAGAGATGGAAAGGCCAGGAAATAGCAGGGAGACAGGTGGATTAGTCTGGCAGCAGAATTTAGGATAGATTAAAAGGGTGCAAGAGCACTAGAGGGGAGGCCAGATAGCAGGAAGTTGCAGTGGTTGAGGCGGGAGATGATGAGGGAATGCACAAGTGTGTTTGCAGTTTCTTCAGTCAAGGAATGTGTGGATCTGGGACATATATTTGAGTTGAAGTCGGCAGGAGGTGGACAGAGCTTGGATGTGTGGCTTGAAAAAGAGTCAGGTTCAATGATTACTCTGAGGCACAGAGCATGCCGAACTGATGAAAAAGAGAAGTCATTTAATTACTTGAGAATAATTGAGTTTCCCAGGAAAATTTACTAAATTTGGTAAACTTGAACTTTATCAGATCCACTGTTCTCTTATAATAATATGATACCATAGTGACAATTAGCACTAATGCAGTCATATAAACAAATAAAGCACTGTAATAAAAAAAATGTGATGATCTAAAACTGGATAAAATGCTAAAAAATAGAATTATATGTAACACCTGCTGTAGAAGCTAAGTATAGAATGCCACACACATTCACCTCTATAGATATTGATTCTTTTGCTAAACTGCAGAAAACTACTATTCCCAAGGTGCCTTGTTCATCTCAGCAGTGCCTCCAATATAACACTGCTTTAATCCGCTGCTATGGGCAGGTGTTCGGTAGTTCTCACCTTGATATAGCGCAGTGCCTCCACCAGAATCTTGCTAGGAGCTCTAGAGGAATACAGAAGGGGACTTTGTCTTCTGCTAGGGGTCAACTCGGGAAACTGTGGCGCTCCACTGGTCGGGGCGCCACGTAGGGGTACTGCACCCACAGGAGAGTGTGTGGTGTCCCTGGGCCAGGGGAGATGGGAAGTCACATAAGGGACCCTCATTGCACACACTTAGACGAGGGGACCAATGAGTTAACCTGTTGTTTGGGAATCCGTCCCAGTGGGAGGAGCTTAGGTGGGTAGTGGAAGAACGGGAAAGTTAGTGAGAGAGGAGGGTTAGTGAGAACCCTGCGAGGAGTGCACCGGAGAGCACCTGAGGAAAAGTGGCCCAGACAGAAGGGGGATCTTAGGGTGTTGTGGCACACCTGAATCTGGGCTGGTCAGACCACCAGACCGGAGGGACCCAGTCCAGGAACGGAGAACCTGCTCGAGAGTGTGCGGGCATTTATCCCCAAGCCACCAAACTGGAGGGCCACAAATTCTGTAGGGGAGTCGTGACCAACACCCGGCGCATCCCGGAAAAGGCCCATATAGGATCCCAAGGGCTCAGAGAGAAGACCCTCAGCTAGAGAGGATCCGAGTAGCTGGCTTTGGGCTCTGCGTGCGGAGGGCTGAGGAAGAGCAGTAGAGGGAAGGTGCTAGAAGGGATAAGGAAAGAACAGAGGGCACATCACTGAAGGTCCCAAGTGAATATCCCGGTCCCCTGGTGACTACCCAGGCCAGCAGTACCCAAGAACTGTGAGAACTTATTGCTGCCTGAAGTGCTAGTAAAACCCGTGCAGAGTTTAAGACTGTGTGACATGTCTCATTTGCCTGCGCCGGAAGACCGTATACTTGCTCCATCAACACAGACTGTCCTGCCAGCATCTCCACCTGACGAGCCGCCTCCCAGTGTAAATCCCTATTATCCACAACTGCCCTGGGGATTCCGCTCCACCTAAGGGGAGCATTACAACTAGCTGCATCATCATCACCCCGTCTGCAAGCAGCGCCGGTATCATTATCGGGAACCGGTAAATACGTTTTATTTTTACTTTTATTTTCATTTTTCCCCTTTTTCCCGACCACCAGGGGAATGGGTCCGGCACAAGCCGCCCGTGACATCCCCAGTAAATCAATGCCTAGAACTGGGTACCACACGGCCTGGGGCGGGTCAAAACCCCTGTCCACACTCTGTACACACTCACAAGAGATGAGGCTAGCAATCTTAACAGGTTTATTCACACAAAGAAGTAAAGTGGCAATTGCAAGGGGAATAGCAAATAACATTAAACAGATAATGTTATGCAATATTCTACAGAAGTAGGTTGCATCCCTAATGAAGGAGTGAGGATTGCTCTGAAACCTGTAGGAAATAAAGCACCATTGTTTACAGATCCTTTGTGTCATTATCTGTATACAGTTAGCGCGATTGCAAAGCACCGTCCTTTGGATACAGAAGTACCAGAAGGGGCTTTACAGTAGACCTGAAAGTTAGGCGTGTTACATATAAATAATAATAATAATAATACTATTCCTCATTAA
This sequence comes from Allobates femoralis, assembly GCA_033576535.1. Classification (NCBI taxonomy): domain Eukaryota; kingdom Metazoa; phylum Chordata; class Amphibia; order Anura; family Aromobatidae; genus Allobates; species Allobates femoralis. The sequence goes on from JARQOC010000011.1 coordinate 26,880,663, forward strand.
ACAATGTGATATAATACCGTGTATACAATTAATCAAATAAAGGATAAAGAATAATAGAAATAATATTAATTTTAATAAAATATATTGAGTTACTTGATAGTTGGAGCAATACACAGATGTGTTCTTAGCATGGGCAATAAACCTAAGGCCAAATTATTATGCCTACAAGGCGAGTCTATTGGAAACTGAATGGAGAAACCAATATTAATAGAGATTAAAAACAAGTTGAATTATTCCAGGCTAATCCATTGAACGTCACGAGGTGTATTTATACACAGATGACTTGCACAGACGTGAACAAGCAACCGTCAAATGAATACTTTACTTTCAGATGTTACCTCAATTGTTATGGAGATGATAGAAAAATGATGCTTCCTTTGTATGCCACCTGATGTAAATGAATACAAGGATGTGCTAAAATACTTGCAAGTTTATTAGCATCTATTTTTGTATTATTAATATGCATAGGTACAATAGATTAAAAACAAAATTATTCCAAAGGATGCTGAGATTTAATAATTTACACAGACGTGCCCGAAATCACAGCGTGAAGAATACGGGAAATAAATCTAAGCTTCTGGAGTAATAAATCCACATAGGTAAAGATGTTAGAATGTTTGGAAACGACCAACACAACGTACAAAAATAACAATAATAGTAAAGGTCGTGCTGAGGTTTAGTTATCCAAGTTGATTGACTATTAATATGCAGAATTCATTTTCCAGATGTAAAACTAGAAAAAAAATTAAGATTTGTAATATTTTTGTTATGTAAATATAAATCAATTTAGTGTTTTATGAAATACGATGAGATTAGATGGGACGGACAGTCGTCAGGTAATTTGGTGTAAGGATGAAATGCGGGAAGACGAGTGTAGAGAGTGCATTTGTCTGTCTGAGAACAGGTAGGTCTTGAAATGTTTACAATGATTTTGACTTTATTACATGACTAGCTCTAGAACCCGGCATTGCCCAGGCAAAAGGGGGTGGTGGAGGCATATTCATCCAGGAAGGGGAGTGGCTAACAAGAGAGGGTGGAGCCACATTCAGCGATGAAGTGGGCAGGGTTCACAGGAGGGGGAGTTATGTTCATACATCAACGGGTGGGGCTGACCGGAGGGGCGGATCCATATTTATCCATGAATGGGATGGAGCTAACAGGAGGGGGTAGAGTGATGCATCATTATATGACAAGGGGTTTATGTGATTATGTTACAAAGAGGTGACATTTACCACAATGGGTGCATGTGATTACACTCCTATCTATATGATTTGTACACACAACGCCCCTTTAGAAAAATGTTGCTCCCCGGTCCAGTAAGATAATCATATACACATTAGTAGCAAGAGAACAGATTTATTTTATTTTAAAAAATGTCTTTTGAAGAGTTATCTAGCAGCCACACATCACACTGGTACTCACTCAGCCTACATATCCCGGGTCCTGGTCTAGAGACTGCTTCATTTCTGACTAAGGCAGAAGCCTTGGAAATTGTCACATTCAGCAGCATCTTCAGCAAGGAAACCAGGTGAGACGAGGGAGCGTTCCCGCCTCCACGCACCTCTTATCAATTTGATAGCATGATTGGCGGGAATAGAAAATAGTGCACACTGATTGGAGCAAGGTCAAATTAACGTATCTGGTTTCCAATCATAGTGTTCATTGTTGGCATTGGCTTCCAGGCTAATGCAGGAAGGAGGGAGAGGAGCTGCAGGAGACAGCCAGTTAGTTTTCCAGTCTTCCTTCTGCTCCTCCCACCATAGTCTGCACCTGGAGCTGACTGTATGCGCTTTGTGACTGGACTGTCACTGGAAGCAGCAAGTGAATGTAATTTTCTGAAACATTCCAGCGATCGCTCTGTGCAACCGCACCTCTCACACAAAGATAAAGCCGGCCATGCTTGTTTATTCCCCATGACTGTGGCTAGTGCAATGCAACACCCATAAAGCTTTCTGGAGGAGTTTGGTGGATGGGGCACAGAGCTCAGCCCTATCCAATTCCTTTTCGTTGAACTAAAACAGACATTATGAGCCTGACCCTTTCTTACATCAGTATCTGACCTTACCAATGTTCTTCTGAATAAAAAGGTAAAAAGTTACATAAACGCCTCCAGAATCTTGTAGTAATTCTACCCAGAAGAATGGAAAGTCTTATGCAAAATGGGGACCAACTCCATAGACATTAGTCTATGGTCTTAAAATAGGATGTCGTATAAGCTCCTGTAGGTGTGATGTGTATGTGTCCCATGACTTTTTCCATATAGTGAATGTATGTTTCTTATATGTTTCTATGTATGTACATGCTTGTGTGTATTATTTGGAATATGAGAAACAAACTCATGTTCGCAGCTGGTTAAAATAGCAGTGAGGAGCCTGATTATGTTTTCATCTCTGGAGTTTTCGTTAATATATTAATAAATAATAACATCCAACCCAACAAGAAATTAATGAATAGTATCATTAATAATGAGTTGGAGGCTTGTAGTGATGGGACTGATATTAAATTGAACCACAGCGGAGCTTTCTCTAGAGACGTTGCAGCAGCAAACAAGGCTCGTGAATGAACCGAGCGTCATCCTGTGCCAACAGCTTCTACAACAGGTTGGGAGTAATAAAAGGGGATTTTCTGCACGATAAAGTTAAGCCTGGAAAATCTGCTGGTGTAGATCGGTGTGAAAAGTACTGCCAAATGAGATCCTTAATTAAACTTTAATCAAGACTAAGCTTTTTTTTCCTTTCTCTCCCCTCACAAGGAATAGCCGTACAATCATTATTTCCTGACGCTTTTTTTTTTTTTGCAGAATTTTAAACTAAATGAATCCTAATTCCGTGTAAATTTAAATATAATGAATTAACCACAAGAGCAGAAATTGAAATCTCAGTTTTGGTGTTTAGTGTAATGGTGAATTGGAGGATTTTACATGTTAATATGAGTAAAGGAAGATGAGAAGTTTGAATAATTGAGAATTAAAAGCATGGATTTGTTTATTTTATTTTTTTCACTTAAGCAGACATTACCTAAAATTAGAAAAGACTAAATAAATTTTAAACAAAAAGTGCCCCCTTCCGCAGCTCCTATGCTGCATTTTAAGAAGGCGGCTATTATGCCCTGACTGCTCCTGTACACCTAATAAATAAGTTTTAAAAAATATAAAGCTATATAAAATTATAATCTCCTGTGTACTATCTGATGGGTTTGATTGCAGCTCAGTCCTTGCCGCCTCTCCTCGTCATCCGTCCCGCCTTTCCTCGCCGCCCGTCTCACCTCTCCTCGCCATCCATCCCACCACTCCTCACTATCAGTTTCGCCTCTCCTTACTGTCCATCCCGCCTCTCCTCACCATCCATCCTGTCTCTCCTCACCATTCATCCCACCGATCCACACCATCAGTCCCGCCTCTCCTTGTCATCCACCCCACCTTTCCTCGCCACCCATCTCGCCTCTCCTCGCCATCCATTCCACCACTCCTCACTATCAGTCTCGCTTCTCCTTACCATCCATCCCGCCTCTCCTCACCGTCCATCCTGTCTCTCCTCACCATCCGTCCCACCTATCCTCACCATCAGTCCCGCCTCTTCTTGTCTGTCCTGCCTCTCCTCACCATCAGTCCCGCCTCTCTTCACCATCTGTTCTGCCTCTGCTCGCCATCTGTCCAACCCCTCTTTGCCATCCATCCCACCTCTTCTCACCAACTGTCCCACCTTTCCTTGCCATCCGTCCAACATCTCTTTGCTGTCCGTCCCACCTCTTTTTGTCATCCGTCCCACCTCTTTTGACCATCAGTCCCGCCTCTTCTCATTTGTCCTGCCTCTCCTCACCATCAGTCCCAGCTCTCCTCACCGTCAGTTCAGCCTCTGCTCACCATCCATCCCACCTCCCCTCTCCATCTATCTTGCTTCTCCTCACCATCTGTCCCACCTCTTCTTGCCATCCGTCCCACCTCTCCTGGCCATCCATCCCACATCCCTTTGCTGTCCGTCCCACCTCTCCTTGCCATCCAACCTTCTGTCCGACAGTCTCTTCTTCTGATTGTTATCTAAATCACATGCCTGTGCAGAGGCTTCTCCAGCTTGCACAGGTGCTACTGTGGGCAGAGCCTAGGGCCACGTTCAGACAGAGCATTTGTGCTAGGTTTTTTATTGATCCATTTCTGGTGCAGGTTCTGCACCAATAATGGATCCTCTTTTCTTGCAAAAGCACCCCAAATGCATCATTCATTTTTGCTGCCTTTTTCCTCTGTTTTCGGGGGAGACAGACAACCCAGACACATAGACAGAAACACACACACTTTCTTACCCTCCCGGCAATCCCATGGCGATCCCCGGTGATATCTTCCTCTCAGGCACTGCAGGACCTGTCTGTGAGTAGTATGGTACTTTAGGACCTGTGCACCATGTCACATGGTGCACAGGTCCTAAATTACCGCACTACACACAGACAAATCCTACAGTGCCGGGAGGAAGACATCACCTGGGATCGCTGTGGGATCGCGGGGAGGGTAAGTAATTGGATGTTAGTGGTGCAGAAAGTGTACCAGAAAAACACCAAAACACCACACAAATTGACGCACTCATTATTTTCTGAGTGCGATTTTTGCACCACTAACGCAGCAGTCAAAAAACGCAGCACCTGAACAACAAATTAAAAGTCCCATTCACTTTGCTGGCAGATGTTTTGACTGATCTGTTTTTGATGCAATTTTTTAAAAAAATGCAGCACCAAAAACAAATCCAAAATGGCCAGTGTGAACTTAGCCTAAAACTCATCTACATATGTGCTAACATCTGAGGTCTTTGTATAAGTGCGAGATTCACATGAGTAGATGAATGACACAGAAGACTTCCTTCTGAGAGCCATCATGTAATCTCACACATGTGCAGAGACCTCAGGGGTTCACACATATGTAGTTTACAGGACGAGGAGGAGAGGCGAGATGGGCCAAGCTGCAAACAAACCCATTGGACCGAACACAGGTAGTCAGAATACAGGGCGGGACATTTTTAAAAGTAATTTATACTGTGAGCAAGGGCAGTCAGGGCATAATAGCCACCGTCTTAGAAAGCAGCATAGGCGCTGCTGAAGGGGGCGCTTTTAGTTTAAAACCCCAAATTCTGGTGACAGGTTCCCTTTAAGGTTTGAATCTCCAAGCTTTGACACATTTTTCACAAAAATTTGATGCAGAGTAGATCACATCAATTTCTACCATGTGGCATTCATTCTAATGTCCAATGACTATTACATCTTATGGGCCAACGCAGCCAACCAATGAGTCATTGTGGGCAATATAAATGGGGGCACCATTTTATATTTGTTCATTGTAATGATAGGAAATCAGATCGCACAGGTTATTCTCCTAGGGACAGAAAATACATAATCTGATTAAAATGTGAGTGCTAATCGCAGTTTGTGAATACTACTTTAAAGATTCAAGCCAAATGTAGGGAAGTGCTGTAGCTGTATATTCACTCAGTGTGACTGAATTGATTGATCTGTGATACACTGAACCTTACTAACAGCTGTCACACACTATGTGTAATATTTATTCAGTGTTTTATTGCTTTCTCTATTTGTAGTGCTAAGCAGTGAGCTGTGACATTATCACAAGTGTGCCGTGGTCTCTTGAGACACCAGGGGGATTTGAATCAGAAGATCACAGCATTTAGTTGATCAAAGATCCTCTTTAAAGCCTACTCATCATTTATCCTGAGTAGGAGCTCCTTTAATTCCATTCAGTGCTCTAGAAGTTAAGGTTTCTGTTTTATCCTGCTGTGATTAACATGTAGTTGTAATTTCAGCTGTTGCTATGCAAACCCACTCCTTCCTCTCTCCTATGCCAGCTATAGTTCATTCTATGATGACCTGTGAAGTAGTTGTCTCTGGAGAAAGCTGTGGTAATCTTTCCAGCAATGTGGTGGACTCTCTCTGTAGAAGAATATGAGTTCTTTTTTTCAATCTGTCTCCCTTGTTTGTCTCCCCTTCCTTGTGTTGTCTTTAAATTAGAAGTAAGACTAGTGTCTTGCTGGCCTGCTCACTATTTAGGGCTAGTCCAGGGTCAGCAAGAGCCTAGGCATGTGATCGCATATGGGGGAAGGACCCATCTAGGGATGTTAGAGAGCACAAGGATCAGCCACGGGTGAGTTAAGTAGTGGCGCCTCTCCCTATCATCATGACCTTCCTTTACATCTTGCGTCATGTATCCCTCCTTTTGTGCAGCACGCTGGGTGTTCCCTCAGCCCTGCGTAGAAGACATCCTAGTCTAAACTATCCAGATTCGTTAAACATAAAAAAAATGGTAGCTAAATCCTGCATTTTCTCTTATACAGGCTATACTAGTGTCTCCTTATTGGCTTGGCTATGCTATGTAATGTAATAGCTACAATGGGAAGCTCGTACCTGAGGTCATAAGACCCTTGTCTGGTTGATAAACTATCTTGCTTTTAAAAGTTTAGCAGTGAGCAATTTATTTTGGTAAGTTATTCTAATTCATGTTAAATTAATTAATTAAACTAACTAATTTCTTCTAACTATTTCAAATTCATCTCGTCCAGCAAATTTTCTATAATTCTACATGTATTGGATTTGCATCAAATCGATTCACTCATCTCTGCCTATAATATATACAATTTGTAAATATTAGGTACAATAGAGTAAATGGTCTCATTGATATCTGACTTCAGCTTTTATGCAGACGGATATGATGTGGCCCCACATTAGCACCTACGTTGCAACTACACGATTTGGACTACCCATGATTCAAGTGATCAAATGTCCATTACCATAGTGATGTCAAATCTCTTGACTCTGAGGTCTAAATCTTGTGGTTGTGTCTGAAATAGGGTCTACCTTTTTCAACTAGATCAAAGAGATCCAACCATTCGTTGACATGCCTCCTTAGCTATGACCTGACCTCCTGGTCAAGATATTAGATGACACACAGACAAGTTTAATATTTACATACATATCTAGTAAATTTGCAAGCCTGTAGATGCTTCATTCAGGACTAGTTAAAGGTGTTGCTCAGAATTGTGGAAAAAAGTCCGCAGTCACTCCAAGTAACTGCTGACTGCTAATCATGACAGTGAGCGGCGTGCTGTCACTATTCTTTGGTATTGCCGGTAAGAGCGGACAGCCACGATAACTGCATGTATGTAATTGTAATACTTGTGGTTATGTGCCGACTATGCGCGTTCAGTTTCTTTCAATAGAAGTGAATTGAGAGGAGGTGAACATATCTAGTAGGCACATTAGTAGGTATGTAAATTACATACATGTAGTCATGTGACTGCCCACTCCGAAGGTAACTAGATTGACTGAAGACTTTTTTCCAAAACCTGGACAACACCTTTAAGCTACGTGATAAATGTGCTGTATTAAAAGGCTGCAGTATGGTTTCCTTTTGGAAAGCTGCATAGGTAATTTGGCATGTTCTGTGTCTCCCTTTGTGTGTTGAAAGTTGGAAGACATCTATGCCTGGGGTCACACTACCGTTAATAGCTGCTTTTACCGGGCTGCGCTTAATACTTAGAAATTTTCTCCAAAAGCGGATACCGTTAACGCTATGCACTTCTGGAGAACACTGCCCCACAGCACCCGCAGTGTACCTTGACAGCGGCCACACACAGAGCTGCTGGGCGGCCACTTTTCAGGAGCACATAGGAATTGCTGCGTGCAGCGTTTTCCTATGTGCTGAGGAAAAGCGGCCATCATGCAGCGCACACTGCTAAAATCAGCTAATAACGGTAGTCTGACCCTAGCCAATTTGAGTTTTAGATTTGGGTGCACAGGGGTTGAACTATACACTGGGCGTTTTCCTCCCTATCTGTGATTCCCTGGCTCCTCCATATATATGTATGTGACTCCCCAACTCCTCCACCTACCTCATTTCTTTGAAGAGGAGGGTTCAAATACAGAAGGCAGGTCACCGAAAAAACAGTGACCGGTTACTCAAAGACAGGAGGCAGGCGGAAGGGTTGAGGAATCAAAGACGGGGAAGAATATACCCAGTGTGCAGTCCAGCCCGTGTGCACCAAAATCTAATTAGTAGCAAATTTCAAATGGTGATTAAATACAAATCATAAAGTGGATTTGTTCACCAAAGGTATCAATGTGATCAGTATTACAACCCCCATTACAAAAAAATGTGCTGACAGGCTCTATTTAAACATTTGGACAACTGACTTAGGCTGGCTTCACACTGCGGTCAGGTCTGATCCGGGGCTGTCAGGGGTGAACCTGACAGCCCCAGACCGGATCTGGACACAGAACCGGAGGGCATGCCGGATGCTGCAGAGCTCAACTGTCCCCTGCGAAGTGGTGCTGAACCGCTTCACAGGGGACAGCTCGCTGGTGCTGAAGTTCAGCCGCAGGTGTCTGGGAGGATCTGGGAGAATCCGGGAGGATCCGATTTGGGGAATTTTTTCTCCCCGGATACAAAAATGCAGCATGCTCCGGTTTTGTGTCCCGGAGAAAAATCTGATTCCTCCCGGATTCTCCCGGACACATGGAAACCGGATGGCAGAGAGTTGCCATCCGGCTCCATCCGGCCCCATAGGGCTGCATAGGGTGAAAATTGGTTCCGGGACTGTCCGGTTTACACGGAACAGCCCCGGATCGGACCTGACCGCAGTGTGAAGCCAGCCTTTATTCACTACATTTCTCCTCCATCCCTTCTACATGTCTATCAATCAATTTTTGAGCACATCTTCAAAAATCCTATCTTTTGCTACATTAGAGATCTATGAAATACTTGACTACTTTATTATTAGGCTATGTTCACTCATTTTTATCCGGTTTATCGTGCTGCATTTTTGTTGAATTTTCAGCAGCAAAACTAGATCCTTTTTTGAAAAAAAAAATGCACCTAAAACACATTGCGTTTTTGATCCTTTTTTGATCTTTTTTTGTCTACATTTTTTTCCCATTTACAATGGCGTGAATAGAAAAAACGGATCATTAACACTAGAAGTCCCAGAGACGGGTCATTTGACCTTTTTACCATTGAAAACCAAGGATCCTTTAAATTCCCAGGACTTCTAGTGTTAATTGCCATCCTCATTCTGCTTTTGGATGTGTTTTTGACCTCAAAACGGACCAGTAAAAAACGAAGCATCAGAACAGCATTTCTGAAAACTCATTGACTTTTCTGGGCATTACAGAAAGTAATTCGTTTTCCATGCAAAAAAAATCAACACAGAAAACGGATCAAAAACGCACCGTGTGAACATGGCCTTAAATAGCTTAAAAACTTCATCCTTGGTTTCTTTACTTATATATTCTTATGGTTCCATAAAAATTACTTTTTGCTTTCTTTTGCATGTTTCAATCATGTAGGAATAGAGAAAGAAGGGTTGCAACTTCAGATACATTTCTTAAAGGAAAACAAACATGGTGACAATATTCGACTTTCGGCACCAACACTTTAATTTTGTCATTGGAACTAATAGTTTAACGAGAAAAGCTGAAATATACAAGTGGTAATTAGTGAATGCCGACCCTGTTAGTAGGCATCAGCTCATCCTTTCTTCGCCCTTGTATAATTCATGCACTCTTTTTTACTATCAATCCAAACTCTGTTAGTTTGGTCATTATTGTCGTTGGTGACCATATGGTCGGAATGGATTTAGATGGTTCAAAGGCCAAAAGAATCAAAAGAGAATTTCAATTCCTGCTAAACTAATGGCTTCTTAGGAAATAGGGCACAAGTTGAAGGGATATCACCCACATTGGTTTTGAGTTCTGGCCTTTTGATGCAGTATCCAGCAGAGTTCTATAAGCCAATCTGACACATATAGAATGCAAAGTAGATAGATAGGTAGATAATAATAATACATTTTATTTTCTATACTGCCAAACATATCCGTCAGCACTTTACAATCCATAGGGGACATGCACAGACAACATGAGACAATACAGTGTAACACAATACAGATACCATGTGGATTGAGGTTCCTTCTCACAAGCTACAATCTAGGAGGAAATAGGGGAGGCACAAAAGGTAAATGGTAAAAAGTGCCATCATATATGGTCTAGCCGTCAATATAATAAATAGAATCCTCAAAATGTGGAATAAAACAATGGCCCTCACCAGGAGATGATAAATGTCTTCTGTTTCTTCAGGTTTAAGCACTTACATGCTGTGCAGGGAAGGAGGGAAAGAGGAGCGGATGACGGTGAACCGTTTCACACGGGTGGCGCTTCTACGGGTCCCATTTACAAATTGCAATTGCGGTTCTGGCCAAGAAGTAGTGTGGTTTGGATTCTAAGTAACGCCCAGCCCCTTCTTTGTATTTAATATAATACATAGAGGATTCACATAATGCTGCATGAACCGGTCACCAGCCAGAATCTGTACATAAACAGATAAAGTGCTATTAAGTGCATGAAGGCTGTAGACAGATGACACAACAGGCCAGGTTTGGAAGAAAAAATTGTAAAGGGCAGAATGAGAAAAGAGTAGATAAGTGAAGTGCGGTGATAGGCTAGCCTGAAGAAATGCATTTTTAGGGCTTGCTTAAAACTGTGGGTATTGGGAATTAATCAAATTGTTCTTGGTACAACATTTCAGAGAATTGGCGCAGCTCGTGAGAAGTCTTGGGGACAAGAGTGGGAGGTTCAGATTATTGATAATGTTAGTCTTAGGCCAGTTTCACACCACGTCAAGATCAGGTCCGGGGCTATCCGGTGTGAACCTGACAGCCCCAGACCCAATTTTGCTCTAATGCAACCCTATGGGGCCGGATGGAGCCAGATGGCAGGTATGTGCCATCCGGTTTCCATCTGTCCGGGAGGATCCGGGAGAATTCATATTTTTTTCCCGGATACAAAAACGTTTTTGTGTCTGGGGGAGAGATCTCCACAAATCAGATCCGGCGCTATCTGGCGCCCCCTAACATGGGGGTCTATGGCGCTGGATCGCTCCAGATCCGACATAAAATCGGATCCAGGAGCCAGACGCCGGGTGCTGGAATTTAGCAGTGAGCGCTGCTAAACTTCAGCACCTTGAGCTGTCCCCTGCTGTGATTTCAGGATCTTGAAATTTCAGCAGCTGTGGCTGCGATCATAGGAATCCGGAGGGCATATTTGCCCTCTGTTTCTGTTATATAATCCTGTCTGCTACATTCAAGATGGATTGGAAAGAGGAGAGTCAATGTGAAGGAAAGAAAGAAAGAAAGAAAGAAAGAAAGAAAGAAAGAAAAGAAAGAAAGAAAGAAAGAAAGAAAGAAAGAAAGAAAGAAAGAAAGAAAGAAAGAAAGAAAGAAAGAAAGAAAAAAGAAATATTGCAATTATGCACTCATTACCTTACCAGTGACACATAAGAAAATAATACATAATGGAATGTGTTCTCTGAAAAGAGGATATTTGGGATTGTGAAGAAGCAGAAATTCCACATTGTTCATGTACCGGGACAGGAGTGTTTTTCCAATCTGATGAAGTGAGGTTAACACTTGAATGACTTCATTTTGTAAATAAAGTCTAGCACTTTCTGATTAATAGCCTCAATTTCTACTTAACATGACAAAGCAGCCTTGAAGGCACATCAAGTATATCTTTATGTTTCTAGTTGCACAAGAGGAAACTTTAAGTAAGCAAATCCTAAAGGTGTAGTTTTATACACTATACATGCAGTATACTGTGGACTTGCACAAGTCTGGTTTATCATTGGGTGCAATATCCAGATACCTGAAGGTGCCTCGTTCATCTGTACAATCAATTATATGCAAGTGCAAACAAGATGGGAATGTCCAGCCATCATACCGCTCAGGAAGGAGACGGGTTCTGTGTCCTAGAGATGAACGTGCTTTGGTCTGACATATGCATAAATACCCAAGAACAAACGCAAAAGACCTCATGAAGATGATAGTGGAAACGAGAACTGCATCAACTGGGCTGAAGGCCACTCTGGCAGGAAGAAGCCATTATTCCAAAAGAAACATAAAAAAGCCAGATTAGTGTTTGTAAATACACATAATAACAAAGGCCTACTTTTTTGCAGTCGTGTCCTGTGGTTGACGAAACTAAAATTGAACTGTTTGGCCATAATGATCATCATTACATTTGGAGGAAAAAGGGAGAAGCTTGGAAGTCTAAGAACACCATCCCAACTGTGAAACATGGGGGTGGCAGCATCAGTTGTTGGGTTGTTTTGCTGCAGGGGGGACTGGTCCACTCCACAAAACAGATGTCATCATGAAGAAAGAAGATTATGTGGCAAAACTGAAGCAACATCTCAAGACATCCAGGAAGTTAAAGCTTTTGCGTAAATGGGATTTCCAAATCAACAATGACTTGAATCATACTGCCAAACTTATTACAAAGTGGCTTAAGGATAACAAAGTCAATGTTTTGGAGTGGCCATCACAAAGCCCTGATCTCAACCTATTGAAAATTTATGGGCAAAGCTGAAAAGGCTGCGAGCAAGGCGACCTACAAACATGGCTCAGTTACACCAGATCAGGAGGAGGAATGGGCCCAAATTCCTACCAACTATTGTGAGAAGCTTGGGGAAGGATATTTAAAATGTTTGACTCATCTCATACAGTTTAAGGACAATGGTCCATATACTAATTAAATGTACGTAAACTTGTGACTTTGCAGAAAGTAATAAAAATACCTTAAAACATTCTCTCTCTCATTATTATGGCATTTGACAAATATTAATAATTATGATAATTGTAATTGACCTATAACTGGAAAGGTTTATTCTGGTTTCATGTCAGATAGTGAGAAAAACATGCATTTGTGTCTATTTATATGGTGTATGTAAACTTTGGTTTCAACTGTATGTTGGGCACCTATGACCTATTTGCCAGGTCTTCTTCCTTGGACACTTTGGTGGGTACTAATCATTCACTGCATTTCAAGAACACCCCGCAGGACCTGCCTGATATGGTAACAATCCAAAAAACTTGCCCTATGCTGGAAACACCTCGTAAAACCTGCCCTATATAGGAACAGCCAACAAGACCTGCCATCTATAGGAACATGTCCCAAGCCCTGTTGAACATGAGAACAACACCCAATACCTGCTGTATATGGAAAACTTACAAGACCTGACATATAAGGAAAACACCACAAGATCATATGAGAACAACGCACAAGACCTACGATATTTGGGAACAACCAAAAAGATCTGCTGTATATGAGAACACCCCAAACCTTCTGTATATGGGAACAACCTAGAAGAACTTCTGTATATAAGACAGCCCACAAGACCTATTGTATATTGGAACAACTCACAAGACCTTTTGTATATGGAAACTTTACAGGACCTGTCATATATAGAAACACCCCACAAGACCTGCCATATATGGGAACCTTACAAGATCTACCAAATTTTGAACAACCTACAAAACCTGCCATATATGGGTACCTTACAAGATCTGCCATATATGGCACAACCTACAAGGCCTGCCATATATAGGAACACCCCACAAGACCTGCCATACAAAGAACACCCCACAAGGCCTGCCATATAAAGAACATCCATACAAGACCTGCTGTGTCTTTGAACAACCTACACGACCTGCCCTATATGGGTTCCTTGAATACCTGCCATATATAGGAACACCTCACAAGACTTGCCATATATAAGGGAATATCCCACAAGACCTTCTATTTAAAGGAACACCCCACAAGGTTTGTCATATAAAGGAACAATCCACAAGACTTGCCATATGTGGAACACCCCTTAACACCTGCCGTATGTGGAACACCTCCTAAGACCTGCTGTATCGGACACTCCTAAGACTACGTATGTGGAACACCCCCTTAACCTGCCGTATGTGGAACACCTCCTAAGACCTGCCGTATGTGGAACACCCCTAAGACCTGCCGTATGTGGAACACCCCTTATACCTGCCGTGTGTTTATACCTGCCGTATGTGGAACACCCCTAAGACCTGCCGTATGTGGAACACCCCTAAGACCTGCCGTATGTGGAACACCCCCTATACCTGCCGTGTTTATACCTGCCGTATGTGGAACACCCCCTAAGACCTGCCGTATGTGGAACACCCCTAAGACCTGCCATTGGTTGAAAACCCTCTAACACCTGCCATATATGAAACAATCTACAAGACCTGTCATGAATGAAAGCATCCCACAACATCTGGAGTACATGGGAACACGTCAGAGACCTTTCCAGATCATTTTTTCTATCAATTTCAAAAAGTTCTCATTTTCTACCTGATTTCTGGACTGGAGCCATTGTCACAAAAAATTTATGTTTTTCCTGCATGCTTTTAATTAGTTTTATGACATGGCTGATCAGAATATAAATATATTGTATATTTCTATGGCAGTTTATGGAAAAATCTAATTTGCTACCTCGAATATACCTGGCAACTATAAATAGTAATGTATTATTAATTTTAAAGGAGAAAGACCACTGATAGTGATGAGCTCTCCCTGGAAGCTTTTAATCATCTAATTGTTCTAAATTATAATGAATATCAATAGTGTAAAATAGGGAGATTACAGCACCTAAAATAACCCCTATACCCCTCCCCCCCATTACTTAATCTATATTTTATTTTGTGGACTAAGACAATTATTGTGAGTGGGGTTTTGTCTCATGTGTTGGAGGCAGCGGCGGCTCTCTCTCTCCTATGTGATTATACTTAGTAACTCCCTTTTGGTGCGTGTGAAAGCACAGGCAGTTTCTCCATAATAAAAAGTGGATTAGCATGTATCAGCGATAGCCACCGCCAGCTGTCACTTTGAAATCAGACTATTCTGCCCTGTGTTTGAGATGATAATGTATAAAAACTAATAACTCACAGGCCACTGCTCTCTATTTGTCTAATAGGTGGCTATGGGACGAAGGCTTTCCCTGGTGTTCATGCATTTATTGGTGTCAATATTGCTTAGTTTCTGCAACATTGACGGAAGGAAAATATTTCTATTTTTGTTTTATTTTCTATTAGTTTTCATTTTATTTTAATATTTTATATTCTGTTTTCTATTGTGTTTTTATTTCTTATTTTATACTCCATTTTTATTTTGTTTTACTTTTATCTTACTTTTCATCAGGTTTATTTATTTCATTTTATAGTCTTTTTTCTATATTGTTTTTTTTATTTTAAATTCCATTTTACTTTGATTTTTGCTGTATGTTATTATTTTTATCTTTTTTTATTTTTATATATATTTTATTAGCTTTCTTTTATTTTTATTTTTATCTTGTTTTTCTTTTTTTACAATTCCATTTTTATTTATTTTTTTGCTGTATGCTATTATTTTTATCTTTTTTTCTATTTTTATTTATTTTATTAGCTTTGTTTTATTTTGTACTCTAATTTCTATTTTGTTTTTTTTATTTTAAATTCTATTTTTATTTTGTTTTTTGATGTACATTATTATTTTTATCATATGTTCTATTTTATAAATTTTATTAGCTTTTTTGATTTTTTATTCAGATTTTTATTTAGTTTTTTGTTTTATATTCCATTTTTATTTTGTTTAATTATATTATTTTCTATTTTATTCTCTAGAAGCTTTATTTTTGCATTTTCAATTTTTTTCCATTTTTTTATTTATTTTAAATTACATTTTTATTTACTTTTATTTATATTTTACTTCTTGTCAGCTTTACTTACCATAATTTTCTTTTATATTATGTTTTCTATTTTGCTTCTCTTTATTTTAAATTCCATTTTAATTTTGTTTTGTTTTTTTTGCTGTGTTATTATTGTTAAATTATTTTCTATTTATATATATTTATTATTATTTTTATTGTACTTTTATTCTGATTGCAATTTTGTTTTTATTTTACATTTTATATTTATTAATAAATATTATTATTATATTATATTATTATTGTCCATTTTTATTTTGTTTACCGTATATACTCGCGTATAAGCCGAGTTTTTCAGCCCAAATATTGGGCTGAAAAGTCCCCCCCCCGGCTTATACGCGAGTCATATACAGCCCCAGTGGTAGTATACAGCCGCCCGCCCGCCACCCCATCAGTATACAGGCCCCCCCATCAGTATCCAGGGCCCCCCCCATGCTCCGCAAAACCTGCAAAGTAAAATCATTATACTTATCACTGTCCTGTCGCCGCCGTCCCCGCCGCTGCCATCACGCTCCTCCGTCTTCATCCAGCGTCTTCCGGCTTCCTGTGGTCGGCTTCCTGTGGTCTCTGAAATACTGCCTGTACCACGTGCCACACCAGAGAGGCAAAGGGAGATTAGGGAGATAAATAAGTGGCTCAGGAATTGGTGTAGGAAGGAGGGGTTTGGGTTCCTGGAGAACTGGGCCGACTTCTCTGTTGGCTACAGGTTCTATGCTAGGGACGGGCTGCACCTCAATGGGGAGGGTGCAGCTGTGCTGGGGGAGAAAATGGCTAGAAGGTTGGAGGAGTGTTTAAACTAGGGATTTGGGGGGAGGGTATTCATTGTATAGGAGGGGAAGATAGTGTAAATAGTAACCTGGGCACAAGTAATAAAATTGGGGGTGGCATGGGGGGTGGGGTTAGAACAGTCAATCTAGTAGGAAGGAATGGAGGTAAAGAGAGATGCATAAAGTGCATGTACACTAATGCCAGAAGCCTCACCAACAAAATGGAGGAATTAGAATTGATTTTGTTGGAAAATAATTATGACATGGTGGGGATTTCGGAGACTTGGCTGGACGAGAGCCATGACTGGGCTGTTAATTTACAGGGCTATTGTCTGTTCAGAAATGACCGTACAAATAGGCGAGGAGGAGGTGTATGTTTATACGTAAAATCATCCTTAAAACCCATCCTGCGTGATAATATAGGTGAATCTAATGGAAATGTAGAGTCCCTGTGGGTGGAGATAAGGGGAGGGGGAAAAAATAATAAATTACTGATAGAGGTTTGTTATAAGTCCCCAACAATAATGGAAGTGGAGGAGAATATCCTCATAAAGCAAATAGATGAAGCAGCGACTCAGGGAGAAGTCATTATTATGGGGGACTTCAACTACCCTGAAATACATTGGGGATCAGAAACCTGCAGTTCCAGCAAAGGTAATAGGTTTTTGAAAACTATGAGAGACAATTACCTTTCACAACTGGTTCAGGACCCAACAAGAAGGGGAGCACTGCTGGACCTAATATTAACCAACAGGCCGGACCGCATATCAAATATACGGGTTGGAGGTCACTTGGGTAATAGTGATCATAACTTAATAAGCTTTCAAGTATCCTTTACTAAGACGTGTAGTAGAGGGGCTACAAGGACACTAAACTTCAGGAAGGCAAATTTCCAACGGTTGAGAGATGATCTTAGTGCAATAAATTGGGACGATGTCCTGAGACATAAAAGTACACAACACAAATGGGAGATGTTTATTAGCATCCTGAATAGGACCTGTGCACAATATATACCCTATGGGAATAAGCATGCTAGAAATAGGAGGAAACCACTATGGCTAAATAAAGCGGTAAGAAGTGCAATATGTGACAAAAAGAAAACATTTAGGGAATTAAAGCAAGTAGGTAGTGATGAAGCATTATTAAATAAATACAGAAAATTAAATAACATTTGTAAAAAGCAATTCAAGGCAGCAAAGATTGAGACAGAGAGACTCATTGCCAGAGAAAGTAAAAAGAATCCCAAAATATTTTTTAACTACATAAATAGTAAGAAACTAAAAAATGATGGTGTTGGCCCCTTTAAAAATAGTCTGGGTGAAATGGTGGATGAGGATGAGGAAAAAGCCAATATGCTAAATGACTTTTTTTCAACAGTATTTACACAAGAAAATCCCATGACAGACAATATGATCAGTGATAACAAAAAGTCTCAATTAAATGTCACCTGCTTAACCCAAGAGGAAGTACGGCATCGTCTAAAAATCACTAAAATTGACAAATCCCCGGGCCCGGATGGGATACACCCCAGAGTGCTGCAGGAATTAAGTACTGTCATAGATAGACCATTATTTTTAATATTTAAAGATTCCATAATAACAGGGTCTGTACCACAGGACTGGCGTATAGCAAATGTGGTGCCAATATTCAAAAAGGGGACAAAAACTGAACTTGGAAATTATAGGCCAGTAAGCTTAACCTCTACTGTGGGTAAAATCCTAGAGGTGCTATACTGGAGTATCTGAAGAAAAATAACCTCATGACCCATTATCAACATGGTTTTACGAGGGACTGTTCCTGTCAAACTAATCTGATAAGCTGCTATGAAGAAGTAAGTTCTGGACTGGACCAAGGAAATGCAGTGGATGTGGTGTATATGGACTTTTCAAAAGCTTTTGATACGGTGCCACACAAAAGGTTGATACATAAAATGAGGGCAATGGGGATAGGGGAAAATATGTGTAAGTGGGTTAAGAACTGGCTTACTGATAGGAAACAAAGGGTGGTTATTAATGGAACACACTCAGAATGGGTCACAGTTAACAGTGGGGTACCACAGGGGTCAGTGTTGGGCCCGCTTCTATTTAATATATTTATTAATGACCTTGTAGGGGGCATACGGAGTAGAATCTCAATATTTGCAGATGACACTAAACTCTGCAGGGTAATCAATACAGAGGAGGACAATTTTATATTACAGGAGGATTTATGTAAACTAGAAGCTTGGGCTGCTAAATGGCAAATGCGCTTTAATGGGGATAAATGTAAAGTCATGCACTTGGGCAGAGGAAACAAAAGGTATAATTATGTGCTTAATTGTAAAACACTGGGCAAAACTGTCACTGAAAAAGACCTGGGTGTATGGGTAGATGACAAACTCACATTTAGTGGCCAGTGTCAGGCAGCTGCTGCAAAGGCAAATAAAATAATGGGATGCATTAAAAGAGGCATAGATGCTCATGAGGAGAACATAATTTTACCTCTATACAAGTCACTAGTGCGACCACACTTAGAATACTGTGTACAATTCTGGTCTCCGGTGTATAAGAAAGACATAGCTGAACTAGAGCGGGTCCAGAGAAGAGCGACAAAAGTCATTAGAGGACTAAGGGGTCTGCAATACCAAGACAGGTTATTAAACTTGGGGTTATTTAGCTTGGAAAAACGAAGGCTTAGGGGTGATCTTATAATAATGTATAAATATATGAGGGGACAGTACAGAGACCTTTCTAATGATCTCTTTACTCTTAGGCCTGAGACTGGGACAAGGGGGCGTCCTCTACGTCTGGAGGAAAGAAGGTTTAATCATAATCACAGACGCGGATTCTTTACTGTAAGAGCAGTGAGACTATGGAACTCTCTGCCACATGATGTTGTAATGAGTGACTCACTACTAACATTTAAGAAGGGCCTGGATACCTTTCTTGAAAACTATAATATTATCAGTTATACATACTAGATTCTTTGATAGGGCGTTGATCCAGGGAATTAGTCTGATTGCCGTATCTGGAGTCAGGAAGGAATTTTTTCCCCCAATGTGGAGCTTAGTGTTGCCACATGGGTTTTTTTTGCCTTCCTCTGGATCAACATGTTAGGCTATGGGTTGAACTAGATGGACTTAAAGTCTTCCTTCAACCTTAAAAACTATGTTACTATGTTACTATGTTACCACTGGGGCTGCTGTATACTACCACTGGGGCTTGTGTATATACCTCTGGGGAGGCTGCTGTATACCACACTGCTGGGGGCTGTATACTACCACTGGGGAGGCCTGTATACCACTGGGGGGGGCCTGTATACCACACTGCTGGGGGCTGTATACCTGTGCTGGGGTCCACCCTCGGCTTATACACGAGTCAATAGGTTTTCCCAGATTTTGGTGGCAAAAGTAGGGGGGTCGGCTTATACACGGGTCAGCTTATAAACGAGTATATACGGTAGTTATGTTGTTTTTTATTTTATTTTCTAGGAGCTTTATTTTATTTATTTTATATACTTTTTTCTATTTTGTTTTTTTTATTTATTTTATATTTCATTTTCATATTGTTTAATTAATTTATTTTCATTTTATTTTCTAGAAGCTTTCTTTTATTTATTTTATATATCTTTTATACGTTTCATTTTCAAGTCAATTTTTATTTTGTGCATTTTATTTTACTTTTAATCAGCTTTATTTAATTTTATTATATATTCTGCTTCCTATTTTCTTTTTCTTTATTTTATATTCTATTTTTGTTTAGTTTAATTATGTTATTATTTATTTCATTTTCTATAAGCTTTATTTATTTTCAGCTTTATTTCATTTTGTTTTATATTGTGTTTTCTGTGTTGTTTTTCCTTATTTTATATTCCATTTTTATTTTTATTTTTTGCTGTATGTTACTATTTTTTTTTTATTTTCTATTTTTATAAATATTTTATTAGCTTTATTTTATTGTTTATTCTGATATCTCTTTTGTTTTTCAATATTTTATATTCCATTTTTATTTTTTAAATTATGTTATTTTTTATTTAATTTTCTTGAAGCTTTATTTTATTTATTTTATATTATTTTTTCTATTTTGCTTTTCTTTATTTTATATTCCATTTTTTTTTATTTTTTTTTAAATTTTAATATTTTTGGATTTATTTAAATTTATTTTATATTCTGTGTTCTGTTTTTTCTTAATTTTAAGTTCCATTATTATTGTTTTTAGTTCATATTTTTATCCTATTTTCTATTGTTATATATTTTTTATTAGTTTTGTTTTATTTTATTTATTTTGTTTTTGGGAGTTTTTTAAGGGTTGCAGTCCTCCAACCCAGAGGAAGAGAAATTTTCTTTCCAATTGATAAGTCTAGATGGATGTCAAAAAGGGTCTTTTGGTGACTTGTGCGTGGGCCAAAAAGGGAGCGAACCGCAGATGCTAAGGGGCTCATGTGTTTTGGGGGAAGTTTGTGTGGTTACCATTACATCTTAAGGTGGTTTCTGGGAGATTTGCTCCATAATTTGTAGGTCTTTACAAGACTAAAAAAATAAAATATATGTAATGGTTAATCTTCAACTCCCTATAGATTGGAAAATCAACAACTCATTCCATTCTTCCTTTCTAAAGAGATTTGAAGGGTCACCTGGTCTTCAATACTTTATTGAGTTGGGTCTACAGAAGGATCGGAAGTATGACATTGAGATAGTTTGGTGATCCAGGCGGGTCATTCACTTTTTGTAGTATCTCATTAAGTGGAAGGGTTACGGTCCTGAAGATAACTCTTCAGTTAATTCGGAGGATCTTCAGGTGTATTACTATATAAGAGAATTCCAACAGCATCTTCAGAGGTTGGCGGGTTCTGAGGGTCTGCTCTTCCCTCAAAGAAGGGAAGGAACTGTCATGCTTGACTCTGGGACTCAATCCAGTAACCTCTGATTTTTGTTTTTTTTCCCTGTCTATTTTGTTTTGATTAGGCTGCTGATAGTTCTCTTGTCTTTCCTTTCTTTTGCCTTGCTTTACTATTCAGTTTTTTTTTATTTATTTCTATTAACTGACCTCTCACATCTTGGGAGAGCCTATTTAAACTCACCATGAACATGTCTTCATTGGTGGCTATATACCAACATAGATGGATTTTTGGAGTCCTAGCTCCTTTTGATGCTTTATCTTTTCCTCCATTTTTCCTGTATGGCTGTGTGAACACAGTTTTATCCCTGTGTCTCACCCTCTGCCTTTCTATACTTACTTTATGGTCATTGGTGTTTTGTGTTACATTTTGTGTATAATTGAGGGCACAGTTAGAGACACTCAGGATCAGCCAACATTGAGCGGGGTGCCATTCCATAATATTAGGTTGTCATTCTCCACTTTCAGGCAGGGACAAACCAGGGTCAGATTTGGGGTTTCTTCTAGTCTGAAAAGAGACCTGTGGTTTGCAGGACTCACATCTCGCCTGGTTTGTCCTTCTTTGCCTGAGTGGTAGGGCTCAGTCATAACACTAACATATAGATAACGCCTGGACTAATAAAATAAATAAGGTGACAGATCTGCCTTAAGAGTGACATATTAGACAGATTGAAGCAACATGTTGCATTCATGCCCCTGTGGGTGTGATCATTCATTCAACCGCATGTTTCTGATCTAAAATTCCTGCCTCAAATCCTCCACCTGGATGATAGCCTCAGCCCCCTGACCCCCCTTTTCTCCAATCTATCTTTTTCTCCTGGATTTGGAAGACAGAGATTTGTTTGTTGGCGGAGTGTGAGTGATACCCGATTGGGCCAGACCCTGTCTGACGGTGATTTACCCTCGTTGGTAGAGCTACAATCTAAAGATCCAACGAGACCACTTAGGTGGTTTGAATTTTTTCAGTACAGAGCATTTCTATACTCAGCTGACCACTCATGCAGGGTGAGATCGACGCCCAACGAATTGGAAAAGTTATTCCAATTGGAGTCTCTCCCGAGCCACAAAATTTCGGCCCTATATCAGGCTTTAGGGTCCTTGAGAAATCAGGGCACTCTTTATTTCCAGCGCGCATGGGAAAGGGAACTAGGGAATAGCATTTCAGAGGATGATTGGCGGAAATGCTTTATATTTACCCATAAACTGGTTAGCGCTTGTGCTGCACAAGAAAGAGGTTACAAGCTGCTCACTAGATGGTATCTATGTCCGACGACTCTTCGGAGCATGTTCCCTGGAACCTCTGACACATGCTGGCGCTGCGGTGAAGAGACAGGTACAATGCTGCACATTTGGTGGAGTTGTAGGAGAATCCGGCGGTTTTGGTCCGAGATATTTAACACATACACCCGGATAACGGGTAAACAAGTGGACCGTTGTCCAGAATTGGCACTACTATCTATCTTTCCAGGCCCTATTGGACTCCAAAAGAAAGATATTCTTCGCTTTTGTGTCTCGGCCGCACGTGCTGTGATCCCGAGGTTTTGGAAATCAACCCGGGTTCCATCCCTACTTGACTGGTTCAGGGAGCTGATGGACATTTTCCGAATGGAGGAGCTTTCTGCAGAAGCATCAGGATCTCGTGATAAATTCTCGCGGATTTGGTTCGATTGGATTATTTTCCAAGATTCTGCCAACTTCAAGAGTATCTTGACTGATACGGCAATATTGACACGACCTCTGCTAGACGGGGAGCAGGAGTAACCTGTACCCTCCCTCTCTCCCTGGCCCTACCCTTCTCATTACATGGCCCCACTTATCCTTGTATTATCCCTCTTTCTTATTCTTACTCATCTTCTTTCTTTTTTCTACTTCCTCTATTTTGATATATTTCTTCTTTACTACTTCTAGTAGTTTTAAGTCTGTACCCATCACCCCTGGATCTTGATGAATATCAAACAGTATTACATGTACATAGTTACGAGAAGCCCCTGGATAATGGCTTTCCAGGATGGTGGAACAGGCATGGGCTGAGCCTGTAAGCGCCTTTCAGCAGCAAGATTAAAGGGTGACACTCTAACTACTGGGAAATTCCAGTGGAAGGAGCAAGGGGATATTGATTCTCGGTGGAGCTCTGCTCCTCCGTGAAACCAGTTTCTTTCTCCACCTAAAGAAGAGCTATATAATTGTTTATCTGTTTAACTTGAATTGTTATTTGAGATATAGCTGATAAGTCACCAAGAGAGGTGCTACTGAATTATGAATGTTTTTTCTACTGATGATAGCTCCACTATGTTTTATCTTATTTCTTACCAAGCTGTTAACTGAATATATGTATATCCTTGTTATGCCATTCAAAACTTAATAAAATAAGATTAACCATAAAATTCCTGCCTCCTTCTTCCGGCTATGACGCTGCGGTGTGTCATTCCCGGTCCTCCACCGTGTGATAGGTGTATTGGATGTATATATATCCCCCATCCTGGTACATAGCCCCTCCTTGGACCCGCCATGGCTTACCGAGGGGTGGAGGTTGTGGTCACAAAGCAGGGGTTCTGGAGAAAGGTTTCACGGGACCACGGAGGGTGGGGCAAAGCTGTGGGACCAGAGTTGAGGGGGGGGCAGAGTGCTGCTTCCTAGACGTTGGGACTTCCAGAAAATGGCTAAGGACCTCCCTCAGCACAGGTGTCTCCTTTGCGACCATTTTCTGGAAGTCTCAAGCTTTAGCAAGCAGTTGCAGATTGTAAGACGCGCCCACTCCCATTTTTCCCCCCAATTTGCATTTTATAATCCAAAAAATACGGTAAATACCTCCTTAGCAATATCATTTTGGTTTATCTCTCTTCCTGTGTCACCCCCCAGCAAAACCACTATTTCTCCTCTCTTCTCCTTTACAGATTGGTAGCCAGCCGTGGGCTCCATATTTTAAATGCTGGAGGATGGAGACATAATTCAACAATGAGTATTCATGTTGCCTTATGGGAAAAAAAAGCTACAAGAAAAAATATTTGGAAAGTATACCATAACATTGCTGACAGAAAGCCCAAAGGTTTTCCAATTTACCGTCACCTGTCCGGTCCTCGTTGCATTTTCTAATCTTTGAACTGGAAGCCCCAGGCCTCTGACACTGAGTTTTCTAACTCTGATTAGGTATAAGAGGGTACTGCGCAAGCACGCATAAGGTCACAATGTCATCACATTGCGCACGCTTGTGCAGAATTGTCTCGGGTCTCGTGAGTGAAGTTTAGGCTCAGTGTCAGGAGCTCAGGAATTTCAACGGAAGTAGAAGGAACTGGATGGGTGATGGTGACGAGCAGACGGGCCAGAAAAGTGAATAATTTTTAACATTTTGGGGGGGGGTTTACTTCAATAATTTTTATTGAAATTTAAACACTGAAATAAAGTAACAGACGTTTTAGACAATTTTGCCAGTAAATAAACCAACATTTGTTGGGAGGATTGAACAACAAAGTCCATAAGCAATCAATAATTAATGAGTAAAAAAGGGAAAATCCTCTACTATGCTGACCAATTATGCATTAAAAGGGAGGGGTTAACCCACCACCCCCAATTAATTTGTCAAGAGGATATAAAAGAAATAAACAAAGAAGAAGAAGGTGCGAAGGGACTCCAATCACTGTGCCTAAAAGGCCACTGTGGGGTAACATCATCACACTAAAATAAGAGAGGGTCGAGGTGCTGGTCAAAGGGGAAGGGGGAGGGAAAGGGAAGACAGGGAAACAAAAGAGGGAAGGGTAGGTGAAGGGAGCTTAGGGATGTGAACAGGCGGGGGGACAAGTCAGAGTTGCCACAACAAAATGAAATAATGTAGTATATAAGCCTAGAGGGATAACTGTATAGCCAAGGGGTGAGAGGCCCAGCTAGACCATGCCTCCTTCACATAGCGTCTCATGGCATCCAGAGCCAGGTAATACTCGTGGCAAAATATGAAGTTTAGTCTGTCAGTGAGGTCTCCCATCGTGGGAGCGGAGCTCCCCCTCCACTTAGTCGCTATGCAGAGTCTGGCCGCTATTAAAACAAATGAGATCACATGTCCGGGGACTGGAAGGAAGGACTCTATACCCACGTGGAGGACTGCCAGCTGAGGGGAGAGCGGGAGTTTGATTTTGTTAGGGTTTCTATCAGACTGTTGACCAGAAGCTAAAACTGAGAGATCTTGGGACAGTTCCAGCACATGTGGGCTAGGTCTCCCTTATGACCACACTGCCTCCAGCACAGAGGAGAGATACCTAGTTTAATCTTTGCTATTTTAGAAGGGGGCGTATACCATCGTAGATGAATTTTCTTAAGTGATTCCACGTGGTTTATACATCTAGTGGCACGTAACGTACAACGAATAGCTCTGTCCCATTCATCTGAGTCCACCACAAACCCAAGGTCTCTCTCTCATTTTAGCCTACATTCCAGGTTCTTGGGCGTGAGGCTCTCCAGGAGTTAATTATAAATTGTTGAGAGTCCTTTGGAGACCTCCGGACCAGAGAAAAGGAATCTTTGTAGGAGAGACGGTCTAGGCGCTCTCAAATAATGAAGGCATCTCTTTGTTTTAAGGAAACGTGTAACTTGAAAGAACTGCAAGAAAGTGTGCTCCAGGGCATGGAATTTGGAGACAAATGCTTTAAAGGACATCATCCGTCCCCCAATTGTAAGGTCATCTAACGACGTCAGTCCATGGTCACACCAAGAGGAAAGGTTCAGCTGAGGGATATGAAGCTGCAATGCGGACAGCGGGATTTCATAGGCAGGGAGCTTGGATCACTCCCCCGGCACCACCCTCCAAACAGTTAAGAGAGCCCGTACTGTGTCCAGACTGTGGTCAACCTCAACAGAGCCTAGTGACTCTGCTGCCAAAAGGAGGCGAGGAGAGCCACAGTTTATACTGTGAGATTCAATCTGAGACCAGCCCAGATTCCCATGATTATGCAACCAAGTTTTTGTCGCTTATAGAATCGTCGCACTATATTATGACCCCACGTCTGGAACACCCATGCCCCCTCCCCCCAGCCGGAGTTACATGACACTCCTAAAATTCGAGGTCGTTTGCTTGCCCAAATAAACTTATTAGTGAGGATCTGTAGATGAGATAGTAGAGTGGGAGAGAAAATCACTGGCAAACATCTGAAAAGATATAGGATTTTGGGTAGCCAAATCATTCTAAAAGGCCTGTATTCTAGCCATCCATGATAGTGGAGAGTGAGGCTGTGACTGCAAGTCCCCGAGAAGAGAACTCATGTTGTTTCTCGCAATTTTAGAAGAAGTGCAAAGGGTAACTCCCAAATAGGGAATCCCCTCTGGGCACCACCTGAAAGGGAGAATACCCAAGAGTCAGAGCGAGTTACATGGAATGGGAGAATCATGGATTTATTAGCGTTAAGTCTGTAATACGAGACCTGAGCAAAGGTGTGCAGGGATTTCACAACCTCCGGCAGCGAAGAAAGAGGATCAGTGCAGGTAATAATAACGTCATCGGCATAAAGGCCTATAACTTGCTTCAAAAGGTAGAAAGAGGCACCGATCACCACAGGGCTGGATAGAATATGAAGCAGCTGCAGCTGCCGGCAATCGGGGGTGCACTTGACTCAAAAAATCATCAGCATACTTTATCTTAGAAGAAGGAATAAAGCACTCACCGATTGTCTTTATTTACGTGAAGACGGCTTTTATTCCACATTTAATTACAGGGTGCAAGGGAGGGGGTGGAGGAGGGTGCGGACAACGGCACCGTTTCGGACCTGTTGATCCTTCGGCTGGTCCAACCGAAGGATCAACAGGTCCGAAACAGTGCCGTTGTCCGCACTCTCCTCCACCCCCTCCCTTGCACCCTGTACTTAAATGTGGAATAAAAGCTATAACATGCTTCTTGTCTCCCACCTGGATACCTGAAATCGAGGTGTTAGCCCAAATCGAGGCGGCCAGCAATTCCATCATCAATGCAAATATCAGTGGGGAAAGGGGACACCCCTGTCTGGTGCCGTTAGAAATGCTGAAGGCCCGACACAGGAATCCAGAAGGGAAAACCCTGGCACGAGGGTTCGAGTAAAGGCTAAGGATCGCTGATAATATAGCACCCGAAAAACTAATTTGCAGAGGACTTCTCGGAGGCAGCCCCAATGAACTCTGTTGAATGCCTTTTCTGTGTCCAGAGACAGGAATACACTGGGACCCCCCGTCTCTCTATGATTCCAATCAGATCTAGCATTCTCCTGGTTCCATCTCTGGCCTGTCTGCGAGCCACGAAACCCACCTGATCCGAATCTACCTGAAAAGGCATCGTGTCTCCAAGTCGGGTGGCCATTAATTTAGAGTAGATTTTTAGGTCAGTATTCAAAAGGGAGATTGGGCGATAATTCTCTGGGAGCGCCACATTTTTTCCCAGTTTAAGAATTGTTGTGATCGTAGCTTCCAAAGCCGAGGAAGGTATGGAACCCCCCGCACACCAGTAGTTAATAATTTAAGAAGGTAGGGAGCCAGGATGTGGTGAAATGTTTTATAGAGTTCATTTATAAATCCATCTGGGCCTGGGGTCGAGCTGGATTTCAATGAAGTCACCACCTTAACGACCTCCAAAAGGGTGAACGGCTGGTTTAGTACTTCCAGATACTCTGGGGGAACCAAGGGACGGCCCAAGCCCGCCAAGTATTGTTGGATGGAGGCAGTGAAGGGCTGAGGGGTGTCTGGGTCTTGATTCAAATTATACAGTTTAGCATTGTATTTCGCAAATACCTCAACAATCTCCCCCGGGTCCCTCACCACCTTCCCCTCAGAATTTCTCATTGCGGTGACCATTGACCGAACAGCCCGCTTCCTCAGTCTTTTTGCAAGTAGTCTACCTGCTTTATCTTCAGCTGCATAGAAGCAAGTCTTGAGCTTGCAAAGCCCCACTTCGAGTTGATGTAATAATAGTGAGCATAATTTGCTTCACAAGTCAAGTAACTGGGAGGCAAGATGAGGGGATGGACTAGCCTTGTTAGCACTCTCTAGCTGATGAATTCGGGCCAACCAAACCATTCTCAGTGCTTCTCTAGCCCTTTTTTTAGAGGCTTTTTGGATAAGGAGGCCATGGAGGACCGCCTTGTGAGAGGCCCACAGCATGTCGTCCGCAACCTCCCCATTGTCATTAATGGTAAAAAACTCCCGCATCCCATCAGCAATGTCAGAGTTGACCTGCAGATCAGACAGCAGGCCCGCATTTAGCCTTCAGCGCCTAGCCAATCCCCCTCCAACTGCAAGTCTGACCTCCAAGGACGTTGGCACGCGATCTGGCCACGTTATCACATCTATGTCTGCTTTTACACAGTCCAACAACGTGGTATCATCTACTAAAAAGAAATCAATTCTAGAGTATGAACCAATACTGCTTGAGAAAAAGTAATACGGTAATCACGTTCCTCAGCATGCAGGTAGCGCCATACATCATGAAGGTGAAACTCCCTACACAGTGGGGACAGATCTCCCCTCCTCCACAAAGTGGGGGAAGAGGTGTCCAGACGGCTTTCCATAACAGCATTAAAGTCACCGCATCAGTCGTCCCTCCGCTTCCCCCCTCAGCCTTCCAAACACCGGCCCCACAAATTTGAGTTGGCCGACATTCGTGGCGTACGTGTTGGCTATTGTGTAAGTTACACCCGAAATGCAGCAGATGAGAAAAATCAATCTTCCCGCAGGATCAGGCACTACCCTTCTCAGCTGGAATTGGACAGAGGTACCTGCCATGATGCACACTCCTACCTTTTTCTCTGAATAGTTGGCGAAATATATATGGGGATATCGTGGATGGTGCAGTCTGTAGTTATCTGCAGATAGCAGATGCGACTCCTGCACACATGCAACACCCGCATGTGATCATGTAACTTCCCTCCATAGAAGGGACCACTTAGCTGGTGAGTTAAGCCCCTTCACATTAAGTGAAACCATCGTGAGAGTCACTGTTGGACTCTGGGACATATGCATATTGGGGGAATGAAAGCAAGGAGATCAAAGGGTAAAGCGGGGGGTAGGAGAGACCAGGATCACTGGGGAGGGAAAGACAAGGCAGGGAGGTAGAGGAGGGGTTTTGAGGAATTGCCAGAGAGGGAGGAATAACAGCAAATTAAAATGTCTATAGGGTAAAACAATCCCGGTTAGGCCGCTGATAGAGAGACAAGGAGTCAGATAGAACAAAAACAGGTGACAAACCACAATTAACACATATATAAACTCAAGTCTCCCAGATAGATATCTGAGAGTAGGAGGTGAGGATGAGCTCACAGAACCTGCTACCTCCGTAGCAGGCAGACCGACTACTGATGGGAAAAGCAAGCAAAATGTCGGTCTCAGGCTCTTAAAAACAATTAGAAGAAGCTCAGTCCTTCAGGCTAAACTGTCAAGTGACATATCTCCTCCTGATCTTCAGCCCTCCCCAGACTGTGACCTGGAATCTCGACCAGACTCAGAGCGAGGTGGCGGGAGGTTGCTTGAAGAGGTCAGGTTCCAGGCTCTCAATGCTTTTCTAAGCTGTGACGGAGATGAGAAGGAATATTTGCTTCCTTTATAGCGAAAGTTAATGGAGACTGTCGATCCCCAATTGTAGAGCATGCCCCTGTCTCTAAGCACTTTGCAACTGGAGGCAATCTCCCTCCGGCGAGAGAGGGTACCTGGAGATAATTCAGGGTATATAGCAATGTCTTTAAAAGTATCCGGCAATTGGGGCTTGCGTCTCATAGCCTGTAGTAAGAGATCCCTCATGCCTGGACGGATCAAGAAGACAAGCACATCCTTTGGGACTTCACTAGGCAGATGAACTGGTTTTGGGAGACGGTATGCCCTCTCTATGGCTAGATCTGACTGGGGCACTTCTGGAAGCACAACAGTGAGGAAGTCAGTGACTGTAGCAGTAATGTCAGTGCCCCCATTAGTTTCTGCCAGTCCTCTAAGTTTCACATTGTTCCTGCGTAATTTATCTTCTAGGTGGCAGACCATAGTGTTGACAGAACCCATTTCTTTATCCCGGTCATTAAAGCTAGTAGCCAGTTGGTTGTGGGCTGAGGCATATTCAGTCATTTTGTGTTCCAAGTGAGAGGTTCTTTCACTTAAAGCACCTACAGCCTCATGCAGTGTTCCTATGAGATCCCTCATGTCTGCCATTAATGACTGTCGCAAGGAGCCTAGCATGGACTTCAGGGTGCCCTGCGTTATTGGAAAACTCCCATCCTCCCTGTGCTCCCTTTCCTCTGACCTCCTCTCAGAGTGGGATGCAGTACTGTGGGGGGAGAGAGGCGGGTGCTCAGCCGCCGGCGCCATGTTCTGTGAGGGAGCCCGCTGCCTGCTCGCGCCAAAACAGTCAGATACCTTTGAATCGGTGTTGCGCCGGCAAGAGGAGGCTCTGGGCATGCTGGCTTGTCTCCGGGGGCTTTTCCAGTCAGTGCAATTGTGGTAGGAAGATCGGGGAAGCCGTTGTTGTGCAGTTTTGTTAGCCTCTCTGGAGGAGCCTCTTCAGTGTGCGTCCGGTGACATGAGCAGCAGGACACGCCCCCTCATTTTTTTTGTTTTGATGACTCCTTATGTCTCAGACAAATGTCTGCAACTTTGCTGAATCGAATTACAAAAAAATCTGCATTTTTTGAGAATCCAGATCGATAGTAAAATCCAAAAAGAAATAAATCCAATTTAATTGATTCATTCATCGCTAATCGAGTCATTACAAATGTTCTACATTTGTAGAGAAGAAGATGTAGAAAAGGAGGAGGAGGAAGAAGAAGAAAAAGAGGAAGAAGGAGAAGAAGAAGAAAAAGAGGAAGAAGGAGAAGAAAAAGAGGAAGAAGAAGAAGCAAAAAAGAGAAAGAAAAAGAGAAAGAAGGAGAAGAAGAAAAAGAAGATGAAGAAGTTAAAAAGGAGGAAGAAGAAGAAGAAGAAAAAGAGGAAGAAGGAGAAGAAGAAAAAGAAAAAGAGGAAGAAGGAGAAGAAAAAGAGGAAGAAGAGAAGCAAAAAAGAGAAAGAAAAAGAGAAAGAAGGAGAAGAAGAAAAAGAAGTTAAAGAGGAGGAAGAAGAAGAAGAAAAAGAGGAAGAAGGAGAAGAACAAGAGGAAGAAGAAGCAAAAAAGAGAAAGAGAAAGAAGGAGAAGAAAAAGAAGATAAAGAAGTTAAAGAGGAGGAAGAAGAAGAAGAAAAAGAGGAAGAAGAAGAAACAAAGAGGAAGAAGGAGAAGAAGAGGAAGAAATATTTTCATTTTACAAACCCTTATTATTTTCAAAGCATAGAAAAGATTTATATGACTTTCTGGTTTTTATACTATTTAGATCAGCAAATGTGTGTTTTTAATCATTTATTGCATTTACCAAGGGTACAGTTCTCCCCTGCAACAAATGAGAAATGGCTACATTAGAAACTTTTACCGAGCTTCCTAGAACGCTGAATCATCGCACAACAATCAATTCATAGGCTCGGATATTAAGATATTGGAATCATCTTTTAGCCGTTTCTTGGGCAATTTACTATGCTTCACCTGTTCCTAACTGAAGAGTCACCAAAAGCCAACTGGACTGCTTAACTGTAAATGTTAATACTGTAATAAACTTAGGAATTGACATTCCCTCGGCGTGAATAAAAAAGACATTTCAGTAGATTCCGTTATAAAATATTAAGCCGAGATTTTTTTTTTACTCTTCTTTTAAATATTTTACAATTACACATACACATATTTTTTGACATATATTGCCTTTTTTTTCCAAGTGGTGAGCGTTTGTGCTCTAAAGTAATGTCAAGGTAAAAAAAAATTAAATAAAAAGGGCTATAGTCATTTTTGAAATTCTTCTATATATAATACAATGGTTGTAATTCAGATTTTTTTTCTCCTGCATTTTCTTTAAGTCTATCCCATTATTGTATTTGTCTGGCTTTGATATTTATCAAGTTGAAATTTCAATTAGTCAGACTTTTCCGAGAGCAAGACTTAATTCATGCTCAGGATATATTATTCATGTTACCTTTATTCACATGTTTCCTTGACAATTTTCCAAGTCAAGACGTGACCCGTTGACTGAGCGCCTATGTATTTTTTTGCAATTATTTGATATATCAGAACGAGAAGCTTGTAATAAATGTGATATTCTATTTTTTTTACTAAATTGTTCTCACATTAAATTATGAACTATAAGACTTTTTCGTTTTGGACAATTGTCTTCTGAGGGTTTTTTTTTTTTCAATTTAGACTTGGAAATATCTATTGAAGCCTTTAATTTCCCATTGTGAACTCCTCGCTCACGCTGTGCTTTTAAGACTGTTTTAGGCTGCCAGGATCAACTCAAACTGATTCATGTAGAAGTTGTATAAGCAGCGCCGATGCAGCAGCCGTGCTGATTTCCATGTCATTAGATATGAACCATATTTTCTTGAAAAAAGTGGGGAATATTCACAGAGCATGCTGAGACGTAACTGAAACACTGGGACCCACAGCAAAAACTGTTATCCACCATGAATCATCCAAAAGCTAAAGTCAACGATTCGAAGAACATTCCATTGTTTATAAACAATAGAGATGATCGAATCTTGTAAAATTCACATTTGCCAAAACAATTGACTAGTTGAGAATCAATTCACTGTGCATTGCATTAATGTGAAGCCTCCAATAACATATGAAATACTTTGAGGTCTTCTAGGTCTGTTTCCAACACAAACACAGCTTAATGGGAGCCAACCACCAGGATTTAACCACCAGTGCAGCAGGTGATTGACGTGTGCAGCATGACATCACTAATTGGGTGTTTGTTTTTATTCCTCCCCTGTGGGTTTGGTAGTCTGCTGTAATCTGAACCCCCTCCCTTTTATCCAGTCTCCACCAGGGGGAGGGGGTTTAGTTTACAGCAGAAAGACAAGCCCACAGGGGAGGAATTAAAAAAAACAAATAGTGATGTCATGCTGCACACTGATTTACAGGTGGTTAATTTCTGGTGGTGGGTTCCCTATAAGCTGTTGGCCGACATCCTGACACTTTTTAGGAGGTACCGGAGAAAATAACTCTGAAGAAATGTATAGCAATAATGAACAATAATGTGCAACCCTTATATGAACTGTTCATGAGACAGAGGAGCACCTTCAGTAAATAGCTAATCCTACTAGGGTGTAAGAAGAAAAGATACAGGAAATCATTTGGGACAACTGTTATGGAAATGTATAACAATTACCTAAGTGTGAAATCATCAAAGTGACTTGAGTATTGTTGATGTTCTATTGGTGTATGGTACTGACCTGTCATGAACATGCATGTTTGAGTAATCTCCACTGTCAATTGTCTACTGTTATGTTGTCATTCATGTCTATGCTCTGCTGCTGTGATACTGTAATTTCCCTCAGGATCAATAAAATGAGGAATACCAACATGAATTTAAGGCATATACCTGCACCACCATCAAAGGAAGTGAAATTAAAAATGCGGACATACCGTGCATAGGATTCCACCAGGAACTGCCTGGATGTGAAGAGATGTCTGGAGGTGACCGCCAAGGGTCTCAGGTGAGGGGCTTGTGCAATCAGTCCAATGAGAAGAGCGGCATCCGTCCAGTGTAAAAACTTCTTTATTATCACAAAATGTAAAAAATTTACATCATGTAGTTGGAGGAGCGAGGGGAAAGAGGAAGCAGCTGAGAGCCGCTAGGACTACGACTGTTTCACGCATCTATGGGGGCCCTTAGAAGTGCTGATGAGTGAAGCGGCCGTAGTCCCAGTGGCTCTCAGCTATTCCCTCTCCCCCCCCCCTTCTCCTCCAACTGCATGTAAAGTTTTTAAATTTGGTGATAATAAAGAAGTTTTTACACCAGACAGGTTCTGCTCTTCTCATTGGACTCAGTAAAGTGTATATCAGGGGCGGACCTACCGTGGTGCAGCTGGTTCAGCTGCACCAGGGCCCCGACCGGCTAAGGGGCCCCTCAAGACAGCAGCTGCTGCACCATGGCCCTCTGGGACAAGGTCCGACACTGGTGTATATTATCTTATCTTAAAGAATGTCAAAGAGATCGTTATATAGAAACAGAAGGTAACTTGGCAGTAGCCAGCTTCCTGTTAATAATACACTATACTGACAAATCTTTCTTTATTTCTAAAATAATGCAAAAAAAACAGCCCCAAAATTAATTCTGCTAATTATTTGTGGTCAAGAAGATAGTTCTGTATGCAACAGTCACTCAAAACCCAAACTGACAGGGTCACTGAGAGAGGCAACATTATAATGTTGAATTGCCAGGCACCGGGGCCCATGGTAGCTGTGGTGGGTGAGTCAGGGTCTCTGTTGTGGACCAGCACTGGTTCTCCCAGCTGACTCCTCAGTGAATAAGTCATATCCCTCATGAAGGGTTAAAGCATGTATTGATTATTACTTTTTAGGAACAGTTTATTTACAAAGTCACCTGTAACACAGGCACTCCCCTTGAACATCGCATAAACAAAAAGGTTTTTTTAAAGTGTTACATTTGCTGCAATCTGCTTCCCACTGTCCCGGTGACACCAGGTTCCCATACCGCACATCGCAGGGTCTCTTTTTAATCATACAAGTTAAGTCAATTCTAAATTAAGCAACCTTTAAAAATCTTTTTATTAGAATTGCTTAAAACCCAGTTTGGAAACTCGTCAACAAGACAAACCAATAATAGACAGACACAAAACAAGTAAGGCACTTCAATTGTCCGGTCACCAGTAAACCACCACACTGGTATTTACATACAGAGCAAAAGATAGCCTACAGTATAAATATCTGTATAACCATAGTTAACCGTACCACGGTAATAATGCACTATGTTCAGATACATAAATCAATCATAAAAAAGGATTGATCTCACCCAAAGGTTCGGGAGATGATTAGGCCATGTATGGATGCAGCAGGGCAGGTGGTTCTCCAAAGGAACTAACCCTATAACAACCCCTGCATCAGAAAATGATATACATACTGGCCCTCATACAATAGCTCCCACCCTTACAAGGGCAGTCCACAGCTGCTCACTAACCATGCACCCTAATCATGTCCCTAAAGTCCATATGCCATCACAGGGTCTGCCGTGAGTTAATTCAGTCTAAACCATTCAGGCCCTACTTCCTCCTCAGCAATCAATCCAAAGGACCATAAGTGTCCTCTGCCAGACAAGGTTTTCCTTCACTGTCTGCTCTGTTGTAGTTGTTCGTCCAAGACAGGGCCAGGATTTACTGCGCCAATACCAGCGGACAACAGCTGCACTCTGGGGCACTGCCAGAGGCAAGGGGGAAGTGGCCAGTATCGGGAGAGGCATACTTGCCTTTAGTTAAGGCTCCCATCCCGTTACATGTCCCAATACCCAGACACAATCAGAAGGGTCCAATTAATTGGAAGTGGGATAAGGTTTCCAGGGGTCTACTACTTCTTTGCGACTCTCCTAGCTCTGCTGCGCACTGCAATAACTTTTATTAGCGAAGCCCCACACAAAAGGAATAATTATTATTAATAAACTCTTTCCTAGCGGGGCACCGCTTTAACTTCTAGCCCTAGATGGCTCTTAACTAGAGATACATGTTTTACTTACACAATCACATAAAACACAATGCGCCTTTTGAAGAGGAGTAAAAGTACCCTGACCTCCTTACAATGATAGAGATAAGTAATGAGTCATATCTTACAAAACTCCTCTACTTTAACCCAACTATTAAACGTTTTGACAGTGAGGGCGATCAACAAGTGGAACAGGCAGCCACAAGAGGTGGTGAGTTCCCCTTCAATGGAAGTCTTCACACAGAGGCTGCACAGACAGCTGTCTGGGATGATTTAGTGAATCCTGCTTTGAGCAGGGGGTTGGACCAAATAACCCTTCACACTCTACCATTCCATGATTCTATGAATTGTGTCCTGCTTTTGGTATTACATTGTGGTGGAGCTTCTGTTGCTGTTGGTATATGCTCAAAAGTTCTCCGTCATAGTAAGTTTTAGTTTTTGTTTTTTGTCCAAAAATATCAATGTAAACTTGGGTATTTATTAAAGATGTAATGACAGCCATCTCCCTAGTGCCATTACCTGACGTGCAGCCCCATATCATCAATGACTGTGGAAATTTGCATGTTCTCTTCAGGCAGTCATCTTTATAAATTTCATTGGAACGACACCAAACAAAAGTTCCAGCATCATCACCTTGCCCAATGCAGATTTGCAATTCATCACTGAATATGACTTTCATCCAGTCATCCACAGTCCACGATTGCTTTTCCTTAGCCCATTGTAACCTTGTTTTTTTCTGTTTAGGTGTTAATGATGGCTTATGTTTAGCTTTTCTGTATGTAAATCCCATTTCCTTTAGGTGGTTTCTTACAGTTCAGTCTCAGACATTGACTCCAGTTTCCTCCCTTTCATTCCTCATTTGTTTTGTTGTGCATTTCCTGTTTTGGAGACATATTGCTTTAAGTTTCCGTCTTGACACTTTGATGTCTTCCTTGGTCTACCAGTAAGTTTCCCTTTAACAACTTTCCCATGTTGTTTGTATTTGGACCAGATTTTAGACACTGCTGACTGTGAACAACCAACATCTTTTGCATCATTGTGTGATGATTTACCCTCTATTAAGAATTTGATAATCCTCTCCTTTGTTTCAATTGACATCTCTCGTGTTGGAGCCATGATTCATGTCAGTCCTCTTGGTGTAACAGCTCTCCAAGGTGGGATCACTCCTTTTTAGATGAATACTAATGAGCAGATCTTATTTGATGCAGGTGTTAGTTTTGGGAATGAAAATTTACAGGGTGATTCCATAATTTTTCCCCCTTCTTGGTCTACAAAAGTAACAGTTATTGGCTAGCACATTTTTTATCTTGATTTCTTTTAGTGTTTCTTAAAGCCATAAAGTTGCCATTTGAAATGACTTTAGTTTTGTGCCATGTCTGTGATCTGCTTCTTTTCTATAAAATTAAACAACTGAATGGTCATCCTCCAAGCCCGGTGATTACATAATTTTTGCCTGGGGTTGTACTGAATGTTTACATAGAGGTTTTTTGAGGCGTTCAAAAATGACAAGTTTTCTTGTGGAAACCAGTTGAGGAAACATTCCTTCTTTGGAGAGTGTTCAGAGTAGTTTTTGTTTTCTGAAGCAGTTTTGAAGAGTTTTTAAAATGTTTTGCAACAATTTTTTCCTCCTCAAGCAATTTTGCACCTTTTTAATTGGACAATTCCAAGTTTGGAATGGATTCCATTAGTATTCCATTATGATCCACTTCGAACAAGGGACATGCACTTTATTTTTTTTTTTCAACAGGTATTTTTCAAAACCTGACATGGAAAAGAAGTGCACAAAATACTGAACATATGAAGAGCAAAGTGATTGTACGTTAGATATGCAAAGAAGAGACTTTCGAGCGTTTCTAAGCAATTTTTCAAGAGTTCTTGGAGCGGACTTGTTCACTAGAGATGAGCGAGCCTTTCAAGGTTCAGTTGGATCACTGAACTTCCCAGTGTTGAGCAAATCTGTTGACATTTGAAGTTCGGATGCCTTATGTTTGCAAAGCACTGGAGTGAGTATCGCTGGGGTCAGGTACAGTTGGTGCTTGGCCCAAGTGCGAGCCGCGCTCAATGCTTGATCGGTTCGAACTGGGATTAATTAATTAATTAATTAATTTGTGTGTCCAAAATTAATTTGAATTAAAAAAAACTCACTCTCCCTCCCCCAGAAGTGTTTTATTTATGGCTGACAGTATGTGGGCAGAAACTGAGCTGTGTATCAGTGACTTCCATTGAGGTTCAGGTCAAGTTCGGGGTCACAAATAGTGCGCTAAACAGTTCGGCTGCACCGGACGAACCCGAACTTCAAGAGGTTTGCTGAAAACGTCTAAAAAACTTGTATTTTTAAGACTAAAATGTATTTCATGGCTGACTTTAAGTATTCAGTATTCCCATAATGTTTCCGCTCAGGGAATTAAAAAAATGATGTTCCCAATTGTCTTATTTTAGAAGGGAACCAGAGCTCGGACATTATTATTTCTTTAATTTTCCTCTTTATTATTATTATACCGTATATACTCGCGTATAAGCCGAGTTTTTCAGCCCAAAAATTGGGCTAAAAAGTACCCCCCTCAGCTTATACGCGAGTCATAAACTGCAGCAGCCCGCCGGCAACCCGCATCAGTATACAGGCCCCCCCCATTAGTATCCAGGGCCCCCCCTTGCTCCAGAAACCTGTAAAGTAAAATCATTATACTTATCACTGTCCTGTCGCCGCCGTCGCGCTCCTCCGGCTTCATCCGTATTCTTCCGGCTTCCTCTGGTCGGCGCAGGCAATGACGTCATTGTTTGCGCCACAGGAGGAAGCCGGAAGACGCTGGATGAAGATGGAGGATCGCGATGGCAGCGGCGGGGACGGCGGCGACAGGACAGTGATAAGTATAATGATTTTGCTTTACAGGTTTCCGGAGCAAGGGGGGGCCCTGGATACTAATGGGGGGGGGGGCAGTATATACCTCTGGGGCTGCTGGGGCTGCTGTATGCTACCACTGGGGCTGTTGTATATACCTCTGGGGCTGCTGGGGCTGCTGTATACTACCACTGGGGCTGCTGTATATACCTCTGGGGCTGCTGGGGCTGCTGTATACTACCACTGGGGCTGCTGTATATACCTCTGGGGCTGCTGGGGCTGCTGTATACTACCACTGGGGCTGCTGTATATACCTCTGGGGCTGCTGGGGCTGCTGTATACTACCACTGGAGCTGCTGTATATACCTCTGAGGCTGCTGGGGCTGCTGTATACTACCACTGGGGCTGCTGTATATACCTCTGGGGCTGCTGGGGCTGCTGTATACTACCACTGGGGCTGCTGTATACTACCACTGGGGCTGCTGTATACTACCACTGGGGCTGCTGTATATACCTGTATACTACCACTGGGGCTGCTGTATACTACCACTGGGGCTGCTGCTGTATATACCACTGGGGAGGCTGCTGTAACACTGCTGGGGCCTGTATATACAACTGGGGAGGCTGCTGTATACCACACTGCTGGGGGCTGTATACTACCACTGGGGAGGCCTGTATACCACTGGGGGGCCTGTATACCACACTGCTGGGGGCTGTATACCTGTGCTGGGGTCCACCCTCGGCTTATACACGAGTCAATAGGTTTTCCCATATTTTGGGGGCAAAAGTAGGGGGGTCGGCTTATACGCAGGTCGGCTTATACGCTAGTATATACGGTAATTTGATCTCCAAAAAATGCAGAATAGACTTCGAGTGGATAATATTTGCATTTTTTTGTTACTTTTATCTTTTTAGTTTATAATCAGCAGCCTAAACTAAATGAGAAATCAACCCTAAGTCACAGTTGTCAGAATCCGGGCAATTAGACATGTGATTGCTATGTGAATAGTTACATAACTATGTTTAAAATTAAATAAAATCTAAGCCCCTGATCCCGTAGTGAAGAATATTGCAGATTACTAACTGTAGACTGTCATAAACTAAGCTGTAATGGTGCCGTCACACGCAGCAATGCGATGAACGATTTTGTTAGCGATCACATGCACGCGCGATCGCTAACAATATCGTTCAGATCGCTGGTGAGCTGTCACACAGACAGACTCACCAGCGATCAATGGACCAGAGACATTGTAGAAACGATTTAAATATAATTTCCATGATGTCTTGCTCCTGCTGCCAGGTTGCGGTAAGTGTGAGCAGGCTGGTCTCCAAGGTAAACTGCGGGTATCTAGGCAACGTGCGCTGCCTAGATACTCGATGTATACCTTGGTTACCAGCCTGCTCCGCTCACCTGCTGGTATCCAAGGTACACAGTGGGTAACTAGGGTCCCTAGTTACCCGCTGTGTACCTTGTATACCAATCGGTGAGCGGAGAAGGCTGGTAACCAAGGTATATACATCGGGTATCTAGGCAGCGCGCGCTGCCTAGTAACCCGCAGTTTACCTTGGATACCAGCTCCCAGCGCTTGCAGAGAGGTGCTGGGAGCTGGCTTATCGGTCGTTTCCCGGTGTCACACGCAGTGGGCGACCAACAATACATTTGAGGTCCTGTCTTCAAATCAAACGGCGAACGATCAGCCGACTGATCGTTCATCATTTGTAGTGTCACACGCAACAATGTCGTTTCGATATCGTTCAAGCGTCACAGAACACGTGACTTTTGAATGATATCGGCAACGATATCGTTACGTGTGACGTGGCCTTAAGACTTGCAGCTAGACATTCTATTTTAGAGTAACATGACTCCTTTATTTCTCTTCAAATCTAATGACTACTCAAAATAATACTGAAAGGAGTTGTCCACTACTTGGAAAACCCCGTCCATTCTTCATGTGCGCTGCCATAAAAATAAAAAGTGGCCCGTGTATTTTAGATCAAAAGTTATCTCTACTTTCCCAGACTGGTCATCTATCCTATGTGCATTGGGTATTCCAGCTTTTAACATCGGTTTTCCACTACTTGGACAACACCTTCCATTTCCCATATGTGCCCCCATAGAAATAAAAAAGCCAACACTGAAACTCGGGGCTCCCATGACATTCTTATGACTCGCTAGCCTTGCACCCAATCACCACTGGTTTCTTTGTCTCCACCCTTGGACATTTAAGGAAACAGGTGCTGCAGCTGCCACTCACTTCCTTTTTTTTTTGAACCATCGTTTTTTTATTTTGCATTGTAAATGATCGTACAGTTACAAATTAGACTGAAGAATAACAGTGACATCAAATGACATCATTGGAATGATACATCACATTATATCATAATGCTCTATCAACAGTAACTGTTTTATAACAATATTCTATAGAATAGTAATTAGTAACTCCCGAACCCACCCTCTTCCCTTGCTAGCATGCATCTCAACAGGTCTTGTACATATTTGGTTTTACTGTAAAGTTCGTTATGTAGTTTACGTCTGGCAGACATATTTGAGTCTGCCCAAAGTATCTCCCAAGTCCTCATTGGCGTACCATGCTGAAGATTTATGAGACACCATGAGAGACCTTATTTCTTCATCAGTGAATTCCTGCTCAATGAAACCTCTCCACTTGTTAAAAAATTTCATTGTTAGTGTATTGGGGTTACGTGCGGCGTCTAAGGATTCTATTATAAGTGTTTTTCGCAATGAGTTCTTAATCTGTGACAGGTCAGGGGGTCTATCGTTCAACCAAAACTGTAGCAACAATCTCTTTGCAGTTATTGCGATATAGTGAAACAGTATATGTGGTTGTTGCTTCCCTGTCGAGTTGTCCTGGTAGTGGAAAAGCCAAAGCATTGGATTCAATTTGTCTAGTCCTACACATAGTCCCCTCGCCCATTTTGTCGACCGACTTCCAGAGTATTTGAGAGGTCGGACAGGACCAAAGGCCGTGTTCTAAATCTGTCATGTGTGCTTTGCATTTAGGACAGTTTACCCACTTCTCCTGCCTCCCTAAAGTCGAGGGTATGTTAAATGCCAAGATTGTCCCGTGAATAATCCTAAATTGGGAGTCCCTCCATCGCTCGTCCTGTACAAAACGTCTGCAGGTCCTCCAACCCTCTATTATTTTCTGTGTGAGGTCGGGATCTTCTATGTGCTTCTTCCATTTTGTGAAAAGGGTTACTTTCTTTGCTGGTCGTAAAATTGTCTGTAAATTGGCGTAGAGAGAGGTTATAGAGATATCTTCTTCATTTATAGCCAGCAGTTTGGACCACAGACTATCACTGATCTCTCTCGTTATATCCTTCAATTGTGAGAGGAGGTAGTAATGAATCTGGCGGTATTGCATGGCCTGATATCTAGGAAGGTTGTAAGTTTGAAGGACCTCATTTTCAGTCATCCATCTTTTCTCACCTGGGATCATAAGGTCATTTAGCGTTTTAATTCCTTTCTCTCTCCACGCCAAAAACAATCGATTCTCACGACCTAACGGGAAGGCCGGGCATTTCCAAGGGTTGAGTGATT
The DNA here is from genome assembly GCA_033576535.1 of Allobates femoralis. NCBI lineage: Eukaryota > Metazoa > Chordata > Amphibia > Anura > Aromobatidae > Allobates > Allobates femoralis. The sequence goes on from JARQOC010000011.1 coordinate 26,922,778, forward strand.
TAGAAATCTTCCAGGACAGATTGAGTTTTTTCCTTACCCCCTTCCATGTTGCTATCGTGTCCCTAAATATTATTGAGTTCTTGATGGATTTGGGCAATTGAGGCAGTGGCGTATGTAATAATGCTGATAGCTCCCAGGGTCTAGTGAACTCTCCCTCCAGGGCTGTGTCTGAGTGTCTACCAGTGCCCCTGATCCAGTCCAGGACATTGCGTAGGATACATGCCAGGTTATAGCCACGGACATCTGGGAGCTGAAGGCCTCCCTCCTGTTTTGGTCGTATCAGTACATTGAAAGTCAGTCTAGGCTTTTTCCCTTCCATAGGAATTTCGAGAAGGCCTTATTCAATCTATTTAAATCTGTATGATTTAACAGCATGGGGATATTCTGGAGCGGATATAATTTTAATTGCGTAAACATCCAAAGAGGTTAGAAGGAAGCTGATGCTGATTGGTTGCACGGCTTGTCAAAACAATGTTATGTGAGCCCCAGGAATGTGAGTTCCAACATCACTGGAACAGCACTGGCACTGGAGGTGAGTATAGACTTTTTTATTTCGATAGGGGCGTACATGGGGAACGAGAGAGGTTTGTCGATGTCATGGACAATCATTTACAAGCTGGGACAACCAATACACATAGGATAGATGACTAGACTTGGAGAGTAGAGATACCGTATATACTCGTGTATAAGCCGACCCGTGTATAAGCCGACCGCCCTACTTTTGCCCCCAAAACCTGGGAAAACCTATTGACTCGTGTATAAGCCGAGGGTGGACCCCAGCACAGGTATACAGCCCCCAGCAGTGTGGTATACAGCAGCCTCCCCAGTGGTATATACAGGCCCCAACAGTGTTACAGCAGCCTCCCCAGTGGTATATACAGCAGCAGCCCCAGTGGTATATACAGCAGCAGCCCCAGTGGTGTATACAGCAGCAGCCCCAGTGGTGTATACAGCAGCAGCCCAGTGGTAGTATACAGCAGCAGCCCTAGTTGTGTATACAGCAGCAGACCCAGTGATATATACAGCAGCAGCCCCAGTGGTGTATACAGCAGCAGCCCCAGTGGTATATACAGCAGCAGCCCCAGTTGTGTATACAGCAGCAGCCCCAGTAGTATATACAGCAGCAGCCCCAGTGGTTTATACAGCAGCGGCCCCAGTGGTATACAGGCCCCCCATCGGTATGCAGGGCCCCCCCTTGCTGCCGCAAACCTGTAAAGTAATACATCATTATACTTATCCCTGTCGTCGCCGCCGCCGCCATCGCGCTCCTCCGGCTTCATCCGGCTTCTTCCGGCTTCCTCCTCCGGTGGGCACAGGCAATGACGTCATTGTCTGTGCGCCGGAGGAGCAAGCCGGAAGAAGCATGAAGACCGGGAGGAGCGCGATGGCAGCGGCGGCGACGGGGATAAGTATAATGATCTATTACTTTACAGGTTTGCGGCAGCAAGGGGGGGCCCTGTATACCAATGGGGGGGGCGGGCGGCCTTATGACTTGCGTATAAGCCGAGGGGGGGACTTTTCAGCCCAATTTTTGGGCTGAAAAACTCGGCTTATTCGCGAGTATATACAGTAATTTTTTATCTAAAATATATGGGCTGCTTTTTATTTTTATGGGCGTACATGGGCAATGGATGGGATTGTCCAAGTAGTGGACAACGTCTTTAAGGCCAGGGTCACACATGGCAGCCATTTTTGCCTTGGATCCGTTTTTGGGATCACTTTTGTCAACACATGGTGCACTTAAGTGTGTCTGCATTTTTCAAACATGGGACCCTATTGAAACACATGCGTTAACGTATGGTACATATATGCATATGAGTTTTTGGTCCAAAAAACGGCCAGGAGCTTAGGAGACACTATTGGCACCCTAAATTTAACGGATTCATTTTTCTAAAGCCTCAAAAAAGTGGATTGGTATGTGTGACCCCAGCCTAAGTATCTTTTTGAGTAGTCCTTAAAGGGAACCATTCAGGTCTTTTAGCCACCTAACCTATAAATACCTGTCCCTGCAGTATCCAACTACTTTATTATCTATCCCTGTCTGACCTATAACGGACGCGCGTCATTCCCAAATATGCGCAGTGCGGCCCACCTTCAGAGCATTTGCAGATGACATGTTGACGGTGGCCCGCTCTGCACCCACCACACTGGGCGCACTGCACATGTCCGGGGATGATGCGCGTCCGCCATCGTGCGTCATAAACCCGAAAGAGGTGGCAAATTTAAATCCCCAGCCTGCTCCTCAAACAATGATTCCGCCCATCAGGCATAATTTTAGCTGCGAGTGGGGGATCGCGGACCTGGAGACACCGCCTACCCATCGCCAAAGGGCCATAGGAACCCCCACCTCCCATAAAGAATTTTAAGTTTAAAAACCCCTGTACCATATTAAAACACTTATGGGTCAGACGGGGTTAACAGAAAAGGTAGGGGGATGCTGCAAAACAGGTTTTTAAGGTTGGGGGGTAAAGGGGGTTCCCTTTAAAATTTTAAAGGGAAAATTAGGGAGTCATTTTACTCAAAAATATGAGGACCACCTTACTCAAAAAACTCAAATAAGAAAATATTATACACTTTAGATGGATGGAAAAGGGAATTAAAGAAGCCCTGTACTTTCCTTAAAGACAAATTAATTTTGCACCTAAAAAAATTATGTTGAGACCCAAAGCCTTAAGACACCTCAACTGAGTGCTAAAATAATGGGTTTTTTAAAAAAACTAAAAATTCCCTTTATTTTAAATTTTGAAAAAATAATCTCAACCTTTCTTTTTCAGGATCTCAAATATCCCCAAAAACCCATAATCATAGAAGACAAAACATCAAGGTTAGAAAAAAAACTAGAAATCTGC
>JARQOC010000011.1:26925726-26940502 GCA_033576535.1 Allobates femoralis
ATTTTGCACCTAAAAAGTTATGTTGAGACACAAAGCCTTATAGAGCACCTCATCTGAGTGCTAAAGTAATGTTTAAAAAAATAACTAAAATGTCATTTATTTTAATTTAGAAGAGAATGAGATCTCAACCTACTTTATCAGGATCTCAAATATCCCAAAATCCCATAATCATAGAAGACAAGAACATCAAGGTTAGAAGAAAAAACTAGAAATCTGCTCTCACCAAATGCCATTAAAACGCAAAACTTTATTCAATGTCCATATTATAACATGCAGGGATGAAAGACTCTGGAGCTGTACTGGAGGGACAACAGCTGTTTCATGCAAACAAACTGCACTTCTACTGGTCTGTAGTATGAAACAGCTGTTGTCCTCAAGTACAGCTCCACAGTCTCCCGTACCTGCAAACAATCGGTACTTCTACTGATCCGTATTATGAAACAGCTGTCATCCCTCAAGTACAGCTCCACAGTCTTCCATACCTGCTAACAAACTGCACTTCTACTGGTCCATAGTATGAAACAGCTGTCGTCCCTCAAGTACAGCTCCACAGTCTTCCGTACCTGCAAACGAACTGCACTTCTACGGGTCCGTAATATGAAACAGCTGTCGTCCCTCAATTACAGCTCCACAGTCTTCCATACCTGCACACAAACTGCACTTCTACTGGTCCGTAGTATGAAACAGCTGTCATCCCTCAAGTACAGTTCCACAGTCTTCCGTACCTGCATGTTTATTAAAATGGACCTTGAATAAAGTCTCATGTTTTAACAGCATTTGGTGAGTGCGGGTCTCTATTTTTTCTTCTAACCTTGATGAACATTGCAACTTTTTTAAGCCTGTATCCATACCATGTGTTAAACCTATGCTGTAGGTTCCTATTATGATAGTGGTGCGGAACTATTCTTTATTTTTTCCTATAGAAAACAAGAACATCAGAATGAAAAAAAAACCTGAAGTTCGCTCATAAGAAAGCCAAGCTGACTTACAAAGTCCTGTGTTAAATCCACTTTGGTTTTGTTTAAATTTCATGGCATGTATTCCCTCCATAGCCTTCAACACCTGAAAAATTAGTAGAGGAATTTGACTGATTATAGGTCTGTTTTGCTTGTTCTACTGCTACTTCTAAAAGGAATACTCAGCAGAACTTGCATTTTTTTCTTCCATTTTGTGCTGTCTGCATGAGTAATTACCTCCCTGATTTCTGAGATGCAATTGAGTTGCTTCCACATTAGAAAAATCTAAAGATTGATAGAGCCATCTCCCCTAAAGGATTAGTTTGCAGTAGTAATTCCAAGGAGTAGGTCATTCTCGCGAAAAAAAAAATGCCACAGCTTAATTTCTACTATTTCGAAATATAGAAATTCCGAGCGAGGCTTTGTTAGTTCACCTAAAAGATTCTTGAGATTGAATCATATCGTCCTTTAATAGATGGTCCATCCTAATTGTCTCATGCTGGATATGGCGGATAATAAGGATTACAGTGGCATTTATGAAAATTGATGAAAGGCAAAAATACCAGGTTCCAATTACCATCAGACCAAACCTAGGCTGAATTTACAATTTTTGCTTCAGCCCAACACAAATGAACTGGTTACATGGATAATCACTAATTGGAAAAAAAGATACAATTCTAATTTAATTGCTATGTTTGGTGAAATTGTAGCAAGTAAAGAATAGTCATTAGAATATTTTGGGTAGGGTTGAGATATATTCTTGCTCGCATTGTGAGAAGCCATTGCTATGAAAACAGCAGATAATTATCAGCATAACTAGTGATTAATTTATAGTAGTAAAATATAAGTGTAAATCCAGCTCATGGAAATATGTTAGCATTGAGGGCAGTGATAAGATTGAGCTCCTGGTTCCTGTGAAAATCGGGAGAGATTTAGGGCTATAGAGGAAGCGCGGTGCCTTACAGGCTCTGGGATACTGAGTGCAATCTTGAATGATTCCATGTTTGATTGCAGAGAAAAGTGTTATAAAACTCCTGGAAAACAGGATAGCAGATGATTGATGTGTGCAGTACTGCACCACTATTTGGGGTTGTTGTTTTTTTCTACCTCTGTGGCCATGCCTTTTCGGCTGTAAGCCAAATCCTTTTCCCCCCTCACTTTCATCTCTGTTTTCAGTTTTGTCAGGCACTCTCTGGCTGGAGGAGTATAGTGACAGTGAAAGTAGAGAAACTGAAAGTAGAGATGAAAGTGCAGGGGAGTTTGGCTTACAGCCGAAAGGCATGCCCACAGGTGGAATAAAAAACAATCCCAAATAGTGACGCAGTGCTGCACACATCAATCATCTGCTGCCCTCTTTTCCAGGAGGTATATGACACTTTTCTCTGCAATCAAACATGGAATAATTCAAGTGAAGGTATGATTGCACTCAGCACTGGCACTGGCTTCACTTTATAGCCCTAAATCCTGCTGGTTGATTTCCTTTAGTCTGTTTGAGGCAAACTGAATTCACCTAAAATACTTCAAAAACTTCGGATTGTCCCGAATTTAAATTTTTTTTTCAATGCGCTTCATTTGAATTGATAAAAATGGCTGCTAGCTGACATGTGGTTGATTTGTAGAGGGCTGAAAAAAATACTCACTTTGCTGTTCTCATCTGTTCTAATACCAAAGCCCCATCAGTCCTCTGCATTTCTGGTCATCCATGCATCCTCTCCATCACTCCCGTCATCTTCACTCAGCTTCAAGTGATGGATGTTGACCTTGTAGGTTCCGGAAGCCCAGTGGGAAGTGAAGGTGAGAGAATAGAATGTTCACTCCATGTTTGCTATCCACTCCATCCCACCAGCTTAAGGTATTTTGAAATGTTCTATTAGCAGGTTCCTGTCCCTGGGCTCACACAAAACAGGCCTTTATACATAAAGGCATAGATAGAACAGATGGCGTTCCTCATTCCATTATCAAGGGAACCTCCATATACTGTGTACCCAGGGGAAAGACATCTATACTCCGGTTATGATATCTGCCACTCACGATGACCCAACAGTGGGAGGAAAACACGTTGAGTGTGATAAGTATTCCTTATTATTTCTGATATTAGGTGATGGATTGGTCATATGTATATTCATATCTCTGGAACTGATCATATCGGGGCCCAACCAACACCAGTAACAGCTGATCGGTGGGGGTACAAGGTGTCGCACCCCCACCAATCTGTAATTGATGATCTATCATAAGGACAGACCATCAAAATTAAAATAGTAGAAGACCCCTTTAGGTCATGGACCCAAGACTGAATGAAAAAGAATCATGTGATTTTTGTAACTTCAATTTTATCTGAAAAAGGGTGACGCTTGATATGTGCACCACAAGATATAAGGATCCATAATAAATGCCCATAATCCATAATGCCAAGTGCCTCCTAATAATACAGGCGTTGTGTGAACCGATTTCAACAATTTTTTTGTTATTTTTCTTCTCGTGTCTTGCAATTCTTACCGGTACAACCATTTATAACACAAATCTCTGTAGTAAATAACTATGTCCATGTTCATGAAGCTGCAGCGGTTGAAGGGTTGGGAAGAGAATTCGCACATCTCTAGCACAATCCAATATTGATGATCTGAACATTTTTTTTTTAATCCAGAATTAATCAATCTGGTGCTCTCTTTTATATTAGGTAGGTGGCTGACACGTATACCGTGGAGATTTCAAATACATTACAAATAGAATTATTTGGAAGGATTCGGGAAAATCTCAATTTAATTGCATTTTGTCATAATGTTAAAGTTGATACTCTAATTTGTTACCAGGACAGGACTTGTGATTTGAAGTTGCTGAAATATAATATAGAAATAGTAGAATAGTAGAATATTTCTTTGGTTTATGCTTTATCTGTAAATAGGGATATACCGTATTTTTCGCTTTATAAGACGCACCCCAAATTTGTTGAAGGAAAGACAAAACATTTTTTTATTGTTAAATGGGGTCTGTCTTATAATGCAAGTGTCCATCTTACAATCAGTATATATGTCCCCTATTCTAGTGTATATATCCCCAACCAGGTACATTGGCCCCCATGCTTATAAATATATCCTCATCAGTGACGTAATTTAAGGCCCAGGGGCCCTGATGCGAAAGCTCCAACGGGGCCCCCAATTATTGCAAATCTTTAATAGTATTATTCTTCTTCTATAGGCCAAAGGGATTTTTGGGGCCCCCCTAGGCTGCAGGGCCAGGTGCAATGGCAACACCTGCACCTAGTGTAGTTACACCCCAGATCCCCATCATGGTACATGGACCCCCCATCCTAGTATATATATCCCCCATCCTGGATATGCCCCCCCCCCACCCATCCTGGTACATAGCCCCCTCATCCTTGTACATAGCCTCCCATCCTGGTGAATGGCACCCGCCCTGATATATATATTCCCCATCCTGGTACATGCCCCATGGACCTACCATGGCTTACCGAAGGGGTTTGCGGTGGTGGAGTGGGGGTGCCAGAGGTAGGTTTCACTGATCCACGGATGGTAGGAGCAAAGCTGAAGCCCAGAGCTGTGGGGTGTCATAGCGGCGGCGTGCGGAGTAGACACCATTTTTCATGTGCCTGGATTTATCCCCAAGCTGCAACTGGATGCTAGAGATTGAGACTTCCATAAAATGGCCGAGAAGGCCAAATGGAGATCAACAGGACGTTTTCTGGCCACGGATCTCTTCTGGTCTTACAGTCTGAAAAATACGATAGTTGTTTTTGGTATTTATGAGCAGTGAAGAACAGCATTTTTCTACACATATAATTTTGATATACACAGCAGGTGAAATAAGTATTGAACACATCACACATTTTCTAAGTAAATACAGTAGTGACTGAAAGTTTTGCATTCTTTTAAGTGTGATTACTTCTGTCTGGTTGTTGTGTTGCCATTTTGCAGGTGCAGGTGATGTAGGATGAAGTAGTGTAGGACGGCATTCACAAGGACAGAAGAGGAACTGGTTCAGTGAAATTCATTGAACCAGACACCCCCACAGTAAGTAAAACAAAAGCTGTTTTTTTTTTAACATTATACAGGTTACTTTTATATGGCATTCTAAATACTGTATATAAGGCCTTACTGGTGGTGGCTGCAGTTTATATGCAAAAAGCTAGTGACAGGTTCACTTTAAGCACATGTGAAGTTTTCTCAGCGACACGTAGACAGTCTGTGAAATACTGGGAGAATATAGTCTGTTCAGATGTAGATCAAATTGAATTCTTTGGATGTCATAATACACACCAAGTTTGTAGGCCAAAAGGCACTGTGTAGCACCTTAAAAAACACCATACTAACAATGAAGTATGAAGGAGGTAACATCATGGTGTGGGGCTGTTTTTTAGCATATGACACTTGCAAATTTCATATGCTGAAATTGAAAGATAAATGGAAAAATGTACTGAGATATTCTTGATAAAATCTGCTGCTATCAACCATGATGATTAAGATGAAATAAGGGTGGATGTTTCAGCAAGACAATGATCCCAAACACACAGCCATGGAAACTCTCAATTGGTTTCAGAGACGGAAAATAAAGCTGCTGAGCCAATAACCAGAGCTGAATGCAATAGAAAATGTATGTAAGGAACTAAAGGTCAGAGTTCATAAAAGGATCTACAGGACCTGAAGAGTGTTTGTGTGGAAGAATGGCCCAAAATCCACCTGAGCAATGCAGGCGACTACTTTCTCATCCAGAAGGTGTCTTAAAACTGTCATTACCAACACAGGCTTTTGTAGGAAGTATTAAATAAATTTCAGTTAGTGCGTTCAATATTTTGTTCATGTTTCATTTCTCATGACATATCACTAAATGTATCGACATCATGGTTTGATTCCTTTGCCTGTATGGATTGGATGGGTTGTTACTGACATCCGGTGAGAAATTCTATGCAGCTTTTAAAATATTTTTACTTTGAAAATTGGTGGTGTGTTCAATATTTATTTCACTCACTGTATATGAACTTTATCAATTCGGATATGGTCTTTTAGGAAGGGTTATCCGTAAGGGCCATTTTGTCAACCAGTTAAATAGGATTGTTGGTTGTCTGAGTTCAGATAATCCATTCAAATTATCAGGATCAAGTGATGGCTATTACTATAAAACCCCAGAAAATATTTCATTTTAGAAAGGAAAATCCAATCCAGGCAATGGAAACTTCCGGAGAAATTGTAGACTTAAACAATGGCCATTTAGATGAATATATAAAGTCTGCCAGCAAAGAACTACATAGCAAAACGCAAGGACAATTTCATCTATTTTACACTTTTCTAACCCTTCCTCCCAACTAACCTGGTATGAGATGTGCCATAGTTATTAAACAATAGTAGAAAAATGGTGGAAATATGTTTAATCCAACTGCACTGTTGTACAATGGACCATATACAAAGGAAATTGGTAAATGGAAGTGGCTTTATTCAACAAGTTTCAAGGTGTATTCCTTAGACACAATCTAAGATACGTAGACGACACAACACTGATAGCATCAAGTGTAGATGGAATGAAAGACTCAATATGGAGTGCCAAGATGGAAAGCTCCAATGTGGGACTGCTACTCAACACAAAGAAGACAAAGATACTGACTACTGCCGGGTACAACAAGGATATGTTTGAGTTGGACTTCGACAAACTAGAATTTGTAGAGGACTTCAACCTACTTGGATCAATGATCACTCAAGATGCAGTGACGACATCACAAGTCAATAGGAGAATATCTATGGGCAAATCAAGAATGAAGCCACTGGACAAGGTCTTCAAATCAAAGAATATGTCACTGGCAGAGAAGGACATTATGGTAGGACGATTCGAAGGTAAAAGGTGGAAAGGAAGACCAGTAATCTAATGGCTTGATACTGTGAAGATAACAACAGAGAAGACTCTGGCGGACCTATCTAGACTCGCAGAAGATCAATCTTCCTACAGAGTGCTTACCCGTCAGGTCGCCATGGCTCAATATAGAGCTGAAGGCCAATAAACAATAATAACAATAATAATAATAATAGGGAGTTAATATCTCCATCACCAAAACTGTCTCTATGATGCAATTTCAAGGATTGTGCTGCTGAAGTTGTTAAAAGGAAGGAAGGGGGAAAGCTCTTGTCACAGATAATGATGATGACTGCACAGGGCCAGTCACACAGTTATAATGTAGGAGATCACAGTTCAGACTCCCTTATTATGCACTTTTAATGTAATATAAAGTCTAGGATAATCACAGTAGACATTCCAGCAGAAAGAGATGGTACTAGTTCTAGCTGGTCATGTCATGCTGTCCTGATGAAATATGGGATTTTAGCAGAGCATAGAATAAAAAGATGCAGGGTAAAATTTAGAAATTGAGATGGAGGCTGAAAGGAAGAAAATAGAGTGAACTAAATGAAATTAAGTATACTGTATATGAGACAAATAGGGTGTGATGAAATTATTGAAAAAAAACTGTGCTTCCTTAAAGGGACTATGTCAGGTCATTTTTCAGTATGCCACTAATAGTACCCTTGAATAGTGCTCAGGTAGCCCTTTAAGAATATGTAAAAATCATTACTGTACTCTCCGTAGTTCTCTTGCTATAAGCACCTTCACACCCAGCATGCAGCTGTAAAAGTAATTGACACGAGTCCTGGATCCACAGTATGTTTTGTTATTAATTATCCACACCTATCCAAACTGGCATTCTCTCCCTCCCCACTGTGCTGAAGTTGTGCTGAAAATTTCAGGCTGCTGGGGATGGGTTGAGAGGGGGGAGGTGTTTGTGCTACAACTCTGGTAGTAACATCACTAGCCAGTGCTGCCTATGATTTATATTTATGTGAACATTTGTTTTCCTGCATACATGTAATGTGTGTATCTGCTGAGCAAATAATCATATGTTAATATAAACACAAATAAATATCTCAGAGCACACACTACACACATGCCTCAGATACACACAATGAAGATGTCAGAGCTACATTTGCTAAGTGAACACACCTCCCCCCCTCCTTTCTCTTCTGCAGTGAATTCCTGCGCCTAGAGAGCCGACCACAGTCACACAGCATATAGACCAGAGTAGGGCAAGGAAGTGTAGTGAGTCCCTGTGCCTACAGAGCCGCACACACAGGATACAGACCAGAGGACTGCAGTGCAGTGATGCATGAATATTCATTCCTTGGGGAGTGTGCAGCATAGATCTAAGTGATCACTTACTGTGATTGACAGATGGAATTATTTTTTTATTTTGACGTTTACAGAGGATAGGAGCGAAGTACAAATAATAGAAGTACATGAACAGAGAGAGCTTAGAGTGAGGAATTAGAAAATGATATCAGTTACATATGGATTTTTGACCTGACGGATTCACTTTAAGGTGTTGCTTGTGATTAAATATTTTCCAAAAATTGTATACATTTTTCACTTTATCTCATTTTCATTCTTATGTTGTCATGATTTATGTTTCTGATAAAACTAATTAACATAATAACATAAAAAACTCCACTACCCAAGATCAAAACAATTTTAATAATAAAATGTTCTTGCATTTTTTTGTGAAATTTCAGTTTAGTTTTCTTGGAAACCTTACTCTCTTCGCACCTAATTGCATAGGTTTTGTTTTTTTTCTCCTCCTGGTACAGAGATTTTTACTAGGCTTGCACTTAATTTGCATATCATTAAATTTACATTCATAATGTTTGGACATCTCAAGTCATGATGTGTGTTATTATTCTGGTTTGGACATCACAAAATGTAAATTTCTAAGGTGTAAATTTAATGTTTGATAATACAAACTATATGTTCGTGTAAATCCACCATCTGTCAATATTTTCTATATTTATATAAATGCATTATATTTTCCATTTTTCATTATTAGAGAAAGAAATCGAAATATATCCTTTGTTATTACTCCAATTATTTGTAACAAAATAGAAAAGATAGCAAATCCTTAAAACCCCATAAAGCTGTGTGTATTTCTTCGATCAAATTATCTCAGATAATTCAGAAAATGATGCATAAGTTAAATGTCCCTTGATACAATGTAGTTCTAGAAAAACTGTGTAAATACATGTGTAAGCATTCATTATCTCAAATTCTTTGTAGTCCTCTGAGAATTAAACAATAATTTTTCTGCACAATTACAAGGCTTTTCTCCCAATTGTTAATCCCATTAAATACATATCCTAGTAGCAGCTACAGACTAAGTAGACCATCAACAGAATGTGTCATAGTGTGCTAAATATACTATATATAGATATATATGTATATTATTCATAAGAAACATACTTTTCTAAAATATATATTGCATTGTGTTATTCATATCAGATCAAAAGTACAGGAAATAAAGCAGGTTTAGTATATAATGCACGTTAGTGTGTATGGAGTTGGCGATACCCAGACGCTCCTGCCCTGAAGACACCAATCCTGGGGCGGACCTACCATGGTGCAGCTGGTTCAGCTGCACCAGGGCCCCAACCGGCTAGGGGGCCCCTCAGGCTCTTGTAAGGGGGCCCTGCCACCTCCCTGCAGGGGGCCCGGAGACCGCGATAGTGTGTCAGAGGAGAGGTGCAGCCACGGAAGATTCCTGTTTCCCGCGGCAGATCACGCCCCTCCTCTCCTCTCTACTCCCTGGTCATGCTGGAGACGCGGGTGGCATACTCACCAGCAGTACCCCCCCTGCTCCTCACCTGGGACTGCAACAACATACACCACCCCCCCCCCCTCCGCTCCTCAACCGGGACGGAACCAGCTGCATCGGGGCTCACACGGCTCCAGGTTCACCACTGCACCAATTGCACGGTGTGAATTGTGTCCTACATTATTGGGTATAATGTGCTATCTCCACATATGTAATATAGTAGTATATGTGTTTGGTATAGAGTATAATATGTGACATAGCACTTAGGATATGATAGGACATGTTCAGTTACAGGACTGTAGGGCAAGCAGTGGTTAAGGAGTGGGATCAGCCCACTGCAATGGAGCAGTCCTTAGGCTTAAGGGGAAACTCCATCTTTGTTTAGTTTAGCTAGTAAGAAGAAGCTGTACTAGTGGGTAGTATTGCAGGTAGGAGCAGTGTGCAAGTCTGGGTCCTACTGTGAGCGGGGTGAAGTGGGAAAGTTTCTGAGGTCAGAGCTCATCTGCGTTGCTCTAGCAGACCTCAGATGAACCTGACTGTGATGTCTGAGTCAGTTTTGGGTCCCTCCATGATCAGATGTCGCAGAGAATTATCATGGAGTGAATTTTTGGGAGTAATAAAGATGGAAAAAAGGTTTGTGATTGTGTTCTTTTTACAAATAAATGCTTTTTCATGGTGTGGTGTATTATTTACTATTTACTTATAGGTTCATAATGGCCATGTCAAACATTGGCCCGACATTATGAATATCAGTCTTAGTGCCAGCTGACAATACATAGCTGGCATTAACCCCTTATTACTCAGTCTACCAACCATACATTGCAGCTGGAAGAGTTGGGTAGAATTCCAGAAAATGGCGCTTCTATGAATACGCCCTTCTCTGGAATGGCTGTGAGTTGCAATTCACAGAATGGGGGGGTCCAGAATGCTTGAGCCTCCCCATGCTGAGTATTCCAGTCCAAAGCTGCCTAGTTTTACCTGGCTGGCATCCAAAAATACAGCCCATGTCATTTTTTTTTAATTATTTCAAGAATTTTTTTTTAAAAAAAGGGCTCCCCTGTATTTCTGATTAGCAGCCAGGTAAAACTAGGCAGCTGGGGGTGGGTGGCAGCCCATGCTTGCCAGCTGTATCTGCGCTGGTGAGTGACCAATGATATGTGGCGCCCCTGCGGGTCCAGTCGCCAAAGAGGTACTGCATCCCTGTTAGGGTGTCGTATCCCACTTACTGGTAAGGGGTGGTACAGACCAGTGCCGAGACACCCAGATCCCACTAGGTACAATTGTAGTGGGGTTGGATGGTAAAGGAAGTAGTTAGAGGGAGCACTTGGAAAGAGTGAGGTCAGGAAGAACACACGTAGATGACATGAGGCACGTGACAAAGGGGTATAAAAAGAGCAAGAAACATCTAGAACTTAGGAAACAACAATGAGAAGAAAGTTAACAGAGAGTGACCAGCTGAGGAGAGGCGGTAGAACAGCTGAGGAGAGGCCATTGAACACCAAGGTCGAGTTGGAGGGCAACGAGAGAATATACGCCTGAGAAGTGTCCAGAGGACTGGAGAAGTGGGAGCTCATCCTAAGGCCAAACCCTAGAGCAGAACATCACCCAGGTGGCTTCGGGAGGAAGAGGGGTCCCAGAGGCATGGGAAGTGATCAATCCACCCATGGGACTCGTATCCATAGGCAAGCGCAGGCAAGTGGAGAGACTAGGCCGGGAGAGACACTGGGAATTCAAAAGACTAGTGGAGAAGACTAGGCTCAGCTACCAATCCAGAGACCGTGTAGCACTTTCATGGTGACATGGTCTACAACCACTCACATCTCCTGAAAAGGTGCCAACCATAGGGCTAAGGGGAGACACTGCACAGGAACATCTAGGAAAAGCCCACAGTCACTGGCTCAGAGCTTTGTGTGGCGAGGTGCAAGGCAGGAAGGGTGAAGCAAGCACTGTGTGAGATGACCTGGAAATACAGATAAGGGGTGCTGGTTACGTGCCATCATATTACCAGTGAGTAGCTGGATCCCTGCCTCCAAGAACCCAGTGCTCAGTGGGCTGCTGCACAAAGACTGTGAGTAAAGAACTAAAGACTGCAGCTCACTGTGTCTGTGAACTTTCTTAACGCGTCTATAGCACCAGAAACACAACTACCAACTCACTCAGGTACCTTTGGCCACGCTAGGGGTCAGCCCTACCCGTAGAGGGCTTAAGAACATTGCTGCCTCCCAACCATCGAGCCCTAGGAAGACTGTCCAGCAGCAGCGGCCAGATATAGCCGCTACCTGAGGGTGGCGTCACGTATAAATTAACAAGTATCTACAGGTCCAGTTATCCCTTCCAGAATGAACCCTCCACGCCAGATCCCTATCCCTAAGAGAGAAAGCCACCCACATCAAACTTTTAATCACACCGCCAGGGTCACGGAGCCAGGTCTCGGTCCCTGTGATCCCTGTGATAAAGCCTCAAGAAAGCCCGGTTCCAAGTAGTCTAAGGCCCTGGAGGGGCGTGTCAGATACAGCAGATCCCCATGTCATCAGTGCAAAATATTCACAAAATCCGTGTGAACAGTGCTGCTTATCTACTCCATATTTCGGAGCAAATATTGAGGTCTATGGGTAAAAATTGCAGCAAAATACACTGCAAGAATTGACATGCTGCAGATTTTTCTGCAGAAATAATGCGCACCATTTCCGCTGCTGAAAAATTTGCAGCATGACAACAACACTTCTAATTTTCCATACACTATGCAAGGAAGGTGCTGTACTTCGGAATTGTCAAAAATATGCCAAAAAACACGGGAAATCCACAGCATTGGCACATAGCCTTACTCTGATATGTTTCTACATAGGCAGACATAACATCACAACGTGTTCTGTGACCTTGTGCATCCCAACCCTCATCAAGGATTTAGCGCTGAACAGCGGTGATAAAAAGATGCTTCAATGATTGGATGCAGAATGGTGAGGGTTGAAGGAACCACAACAGACAGTGGTAAGGTGAGTATAAGTTTGTTTTTAGTTTTAGATACTACATTTTTAATCGTCATTCATGGTTGAGAAATATGCCAGCCTGCATCCTCAAGGAATTGCAAATTGTAAAATATCTGCATTTAACTAATGTGTATTTTCTTAATATTCAAGTAGATTTAATTTTCCTCAAATATCTTCACTTTTCACTAAACACAGCAGACACATCCAGTTAAAACTTAATCCTTTTTCCATATCAATATTATAGTCAAGGTAAGATCGCAAGTACACTACAGCTCAAAAATTTGGGGTCATTTAAAATTTCCTAATTTTGAAAGAAAAGCAAATTTTTTTCAATGAAGCTAACATTAAATGAATCAGAAATACACTCTATACATTGTTAATATAGTAAATAACTATTCTAGCTGCAAAGGTCTGGTTTTTAATGCAATATCTACAGTACGTAGGTGTATAGAGGCCCATTCCCAACAACCACCACTCCAGTGTATTAATGGTACATTGTGTTTGCTAACTGTGTAAGAAGGTTAATGGATGTGTAGAAAACCCTAGAAAACTCTTGTACAAGTATGTAAGGCTGCCTTCAGACTTGCAGATGCATCTGCAGCGTTTTGCAGATGCATCTGCAAGCATCTGCATGCAGACCGCGGCCCCTATGTTTATAATGGAGCGCACGGCGGTCTGCAGATGCTTGCAGACCGCCGTGCGCTCTCATTGCCCGCCATTAGTGATCTGTGCTCATGCGGATGCCTGCGCACAAATCACACACTCTCGCCCGCACCCGGGACGCAACATCTCGCTTCCCGGGTGCGGGCGAGAGTGTGTGATTTGTGCGCAGGCATCCGCATGCGCACAGATCACTAATGGCGGGCAATGAGAGCGCACGGCGGTCTGCAAGCATCTGCAGACCGCCGTGCGCTCCATTATAAACATAGGGGCCGCGGTCTGCATGCAGATGCTTGCAGATGCATCTGCAAAACGCTGCAGATGCATCTGCAAGTCTGAAGGCAGCCTTAGCACAGCTGAAAATGGTTTGTCTGATTAGAGAAGCTGTAAAATTGACCTTCCTTTGAGCTAGTTGAGAATCTGGAACATTTGTTTGTTCTATGAAACTCTCAAAATGGCCAGAAAAAGAGAACTTTCATGTGAAACTCGACAGTCTATTCTTGTTCTTAGAAATGAAGGCTATTCCATGCAAGAAATTGCCAAGAAACTGAAGGTTTCCTACAACGTTGTGTCCTACTCCCTTCAGAGGAGAGCACAAACAGCTCTAACCAGAGTAGAAAGAGGAGTGGGAGGCCCCGCTGCACAACTGAGCAACAAGACAAGTACATTAGAGTCTCTAGTTTGAGAAATCGACACCTCACAGCTCCTCATCTGGCAGCTTCATTATATAGTACCCGCCAAAGGTCTGCAATGCTGTAATTGCTGCGAAGGGAAAATTCTTTGACGAAAGTAAAGTTTTAAGGAGAACATTACTATTTCAAATAAAAATCCTTATTTCTAACCTTGACAATGTCTGGACTAGATTTTCTATCCAATTGGGCAACTCATTTGATAAATAAAAGTATGAGTTTTCATGGAAAACACAAAATTGTCTGGGTAACCCCAAACGGTTGAACGGTAGTGTATATATGTTTGTATGTTCTCCCCGTGTTCTCATGAGTTTCCTCTGGGTTCTCTTTTCCTCCCACACTCCAAAGACATAGAGATAGGGAATGTAGATTGTGAGCCCCAATGGAGATAGTGATGATATATGTAAGGCGCTGTGGAATTAATGGTGCTATGTAAGTGAGTAAAATAAAATTAAAAAAAAATATTGAGGAGGGTGAGATGACTAGCTCTCAGCTAAGTACTTGTTGGTCAGAAGCTATGTAGCGTGCATGGCCAATGCGGGAGTAATACTGAACCGTTAATAGAAACTTTAACTTATGTCTCTGCTACTCCCTTGCATTACAATTTCCCATTACACATTTTATCCCCAAGAAAGAGAGATCCATTACCATTTGGTATATCACATTTCTGATTTACTGTCCACTTTTTATAAGTGTGAAATACTGCTACCCAGCTGATCATAAGGTCTTGCTATCTATAGGAGAGAGAGGAACCTACTGATCATAAGAGCTTAAACCCTAGCGGAAAGAGAGGGAGGGGGAAAGAGAGCGAGAGAGAGAGAGAGAAGACCCCACTGTCCACAAGAAATT
>JARQOC010000011.1:26940602-26996553 GCA_033576535.1 Allobates femoralis
ACACTCTACATGTGAGACAGAGAGAGAAAAGATGACCCCGCCGGTTGCGTACAGCCAATAGCGGGAGACCATGCGGACGCTAAAGGGCCCATGAATCAAAGTCAGATGCTGCCATTGGGCCCCCATCATCTGTCAATTGTAATCAGCAATTGAAAGCTATGATGAAAGAGGGAGTGGAGCGCTATTACTATAATCATTATTATTCTCCTGCTGTGCTTGCACTCTGACTTCTCAGCAAAGCAGGACATGATGACTGTCACTATTGCACTTCACTGTACTGAGATGTATGGAGCGCAGCACGGCTGCTCACACAGACAGCAAAGCTGCTGATGTATAGAGGAGAGGTGAGTATATATTTAATCAATCAGTGAGTAGACTGTGGCCAGAGGACTATAGGGGTGCATTAAATGATATGGAGGCTGTGTTATACTATATTGAGGATGGAGGATTATGGAGGCTGCATTATTCTATATTAAGGATTATAGAGGCTGCATCAAACTATATGGAGGCTGCATCATACTATATGGACAACTATGAAGGCTGCATCATATTATATGGAGGCTGCATTATATTATATGGAGAACAATGGTGGCTGCATTATGTTATATGGATGCTGCATCATATAATATGGAAAACAATGGAGGCTGCATTATATCATATGGAGACTATATTATATTATTTGGAGGCTGTATTATATTATATGGAGAACTATGGAGGATGGATGATTGGATGGATGGATGGATGGATGGATGGGGTAATTGGATTGGGTAGAAGGATAGATAGATAGATAGATAGATAGATAGATAGATAGATAGATAGATAGATAGATAGATAGATAGATAACCAAAGGTATTACATTATTACTTAAAACACATCCTAGTGACATACTCTATTAAACTCTGGTAATATTTGCAGAAAAAATTGCTTTATCTTCAAAAATGAATGTATATTTAAGTTTTGACACTCTTATCAATCATCTCTTAATTCTTCAGAGGAAATTCCCAGCACAGCGACGTTTATTGTTACATAAAATTAATATACAAGAAATAGTAGCGCACCCCGTTCTGTGTTATCCAGGCTTCTGTATGCTGCCCTTATTAATAATACCTAATTTATTCATTTTCTTTTCCACATGAAAGATCACAGCAAATAATATTATAGAGCTGATATTTTTCACTGTTGCCAGCTGAGTTCTGGGGCAGATTTGAACACCAGAATCAATGCTTTCCTTCCAGGTATATCACGTTATTAATAGAATACCAACATATGCCTCAGTGTTGTACAAATGGGAAAGATATTAGGGTCCAGACTGGACAACCTCATTGGGCAGCACTAATAAAATAAAAACATGAAATGTCTTATATGTGTGGAGGTGTAAGGCAGCAGTAATAGAGGCCATTCTACAACCGGATTACTGTTCCCTTATATAGCGGCATGCAAATGTTTGGGCACCCCTGGCGCAAAATAACTGTTATTGTACAAGCAAGTTGAAGTTGAAAGTATCTCTTAAGGCCCCGTTACACCTTTCAACATCAGCTGTGATGTCGGATGCGACATCGCAGCCTAGCTGTCACACGGCAAGATGTTGCCAGTGACGGCGCTATAATGGATCAACCCAGCGAGCGATCAGCTGCAATGCAGCGAATAGGTGGGATCGACCGTGACACCGCTATTGCAGTGTCACACCGAACGATCATGCCGTTCGGTGGGTCTAGGATGGGTGGGCCTTGTACCAGGATGGGGGATATATTCCCAGATGGGGGACCATGTACAAGGATGGGAGAGCATGTACCAGGATGAGGGCTATATATATCAGGATTCTGGAGGCCATGTACCAGGATGGGGGAACATATATACCAGGATGGATGGGTCATATACAAGGATGAGGGGCATATATACTGATTGTAAAATGGACACTGGTATTATAAGACGGACTCCATTTAACACTAGAAGTCCCAGAGAGGGGTCATTTAACATTTCTACCTTTGGAACCCAGAGACGGGTCGAATGACCTGAAGAATTTTAGCTAACATCCTCTAATCACCGTCTTTTGTTCTGTAATTAAGGCCATTACTGTCGCACCACCGGAGGTTGTTGTTTTCCATTGAGTTTAGCCATTTAGTTTCTAGTTAGTTCTATTCAGTTTGGACTAAGGGTCATTTGACCCTCTTTCGGGACTTCAGGGGGGAGCTCAAAATTTCTGGGACTTCTAGTGTTAACTTTCAAAATTATTATTTTCTCTTTTCCTTCTCCAAATTTGGGGTGCGTCTTATAATCCGCTGCATCTTATAAAGAGAAAAATACAGTATCTCATTCTGCAGCCAGCAAAGTGCATGGAAATAAAAGTCTAATAATACCCTAAATGACACCCCAAAAGGAGTCATTAAACAGATTTAGTCTCTCATTGTACCTGAAGCAAAGAGCAGTTGATATTACTCAGATCAACCTGAAAAGCAGAGGATCAAAAGTCAGAAATGGTATGGTAAATAACATGCAATGTGCCTATTGCTAATCCAAAATTATCCATAGCCGGAAAATCAAATTCTCCCCAAAAAAGCAACATCTGGTACCTAGCCTTTCCGCGTTGTCAGATTTTCTGTGTCGTATCATATTTTGACTTTGGTTTGTAAAAACTGAAAAATATGACATCGACTCTCTTCGATTTTGAATACAATGTGTTCTGTTGCACAGATATTAGTGGTGAACCTATGAATCTGCAAAATATTTTAAGAATGATTTCTGCTTGGAAAATCTAGGACAATGTGTGATGTTTAGTAATAAATACTCGTATAGAAATGTTTAGGTTTGAATATCTAGGTTGCTAAAATCTAGGCCACATGTTTATTTTATGTTGGGGTGGTAAGATCATCAATACTCAAATTTGTAATAAAGTACTCCCGTACCAGCTGCACTGTCATCAGTCTATGGACAAGGATCTCTAGGAATTTTTCAAATTGGGATAAAGGCAGAATACGGTACAATCGTTAGAAGAAAAAAAGTCTTATTTATCATTGAAACTCTACTATTCCACCTCAACGAATCTGAGGTCACTGCCGGTTCTCACAAGTCTACAATAATGATTTCATTTGACCTTGCACAGTGCACAGAAAAATGGAGTTTCAAATAATTTATATTTTTTTATTATGTATTAATTGCATTCTTCAACCAATTATTTAAATATTTCTTATAAACCTTTAAAAAGATTTCCAAATTTTAAACAATACCATCACTTCCTCGTTGGTGGAAGTTCCAAATGCCAGAATTCCACCTTATCTTCACATCTAGTAGTACTGTGGCTCCTTTAATGACTTTCCCTGCTTGTAATGTGGTACAGGGCGGTAGGCATGGGTGAGTTCTTTTGCTTTAACACCTCAGGATGCCACAGAAAAAATTAAGGATGCTGGGTGTGTGTTTTGTACAGAGGCTACTGTGAACACCTTCATAATCAGTCCGGTTGTGCTCTATACAATCTCAGTCGTCTTTGTCCCCAGGATGACCAAACCAGACAAGTTGATGAAAACACTTCTTTTACTGAAGAATAAACTTACATACACAAGGTAGCAGGCAGAACACTTAAAGTTCTCTTCTGCACAATACGGAGACACATACATAGAGGTTCAGGTGACTGCGCTTGTAAATGTTACACAGGCAGAACAGATACAGTGAATCTTCATTTTCCTGCTACAGGGACAAACGGGTCAATGAGTTACACTGTGAATACAGACTACTTGCATGGATCCCTTACAAGGGCTGCTCCTAGAGCCGATTCCCTCTTTTTGTTTTCTCAGCTGGGCAGATCCTTTTTCCTTCTATAAGTTCCCCCTTACAGCTGGCCAACACTGGACTCACTCCAACAAAAGTCTATTTCTAGCAGGTATCACCCACATCCCAGTAGGGTAGATTTCTGTCACCACTAAAGAGTTCCTTCCTGGACTTGCTCCCTTTTTATTGACACACACCCAACACTTGTCTTTTCTTTCAGAAGGTGTCCTCACTTCTTCCTTGATCACCAACATCTCCCTCCTGAACCACAAACTGACGCTGGACTCTATCACTACTCCCACATTGGGCTCATCCCAACATTAACTATTTCTGCCCCTGCTGTCCGTTGCTGGGCAGACTTAACCTTTCATCCAGTACAACATAACAATTTACAAGGAAGATGGACCTCTTGAGGCCAGTGATAAGTATTACATCCCACAGGGAAATTAGCTATTTTACCACAGGAAAACATTGGAAAAATCCAAACTTTGCACAAATACAATTGGTGTCCTCAGGGTAAGCGTGACACCTCATAATGTGTGAATGAAAGAACTGGTGCACAGAGAGTTGCCAAGAGGGTAGTGAAGGTCTTCAAGGACAGAACCTTTCAAATAAGTATACTTTAGCAAATTCTGGTGATAAGCCATAACATTCCAAAATAAGAATAGCTGCATAAGGGCTTTTTCAAGATTTCCCTATTTTGAAGTTTTGTATTCATTGTATTTATGTAAGACTTGCCTAATATCTGAATTATTGTTTTAACTAGTGCAATGTAATGCAATGTTTTAAGTAGAGATGAGGAGGTCTTTTAAAATGTTAAATTTGAATTTGTAGCCTTTGCCAAATTTTTTCCCAAAAAATTTGATCCATGCAAATGCTATACTCACAGTACTGGAAAGCTTGTAGATGCTCAGAAACAAACACAAAAGGAGGGAAGAGAAGAGAAGAGGGAGAAGAAGAGAGGAGAGGGGAGGAGAGGAGGAGAGAAAGGAGAGGAGAGAGTGAGAGCAACCCTCATCATTGGAACTTACACACTATGAGATAAGCTTACCCAAGTTAAAGGTCGGTTTACACACACAGATAATTGTGCAAAGATTGTTCGCAGATCTCTGGTTACAGTGGCATCATGGACACATTGTTACATTTGTAGCTGTGTACAAATGGAACAATGTGTCCATGATTTCACTGCAACCAGAGATCTGCGAACAATCTTTGCACAATAATCTGTGTGTGTAAACCGGCAATAAAACCCCGTTACACACTACAATAGTTTTGATTGATATCCTTGCAATGTCACCGGTTTGGTGACGTTGCAGCGATGTCGAAAGGACATCGTTGTGTGTTACACGTATCAACTATAAATGATAAGTCGTTGATCATTGATCATATATTTATAGCCAGGACCATAAACCTGTCGTTGGTCTTCTGCTGGGCGGCCAGTATCGGCGCGTGTGACAGCGGGAGACCAACGATGGGCGAGCTCCCAGTGCTGCACAGCAAGCGCTGGTAGCTGGTAACCATGGTAAACAGCGGGTAACTAAGCGCCGCACTCTGCTTATTACCCGCGTTTACCCTGCTTACCAGCGTTCTCACTGGTCCTGATCGCTGGTGAGTCTGCCTGTTTGACAGCTCACCAGCAATCAGTTCACGATGTTCCAGCGATCTCTGCCAGGTGGGATTGTTGGTGGGATCGCTGGGACATTGTAAACATGTAACGGAGCCTTTACTCTGCCGTACAATCTGGGCTCCACTGGGAACCGCTGATCTGTAACTGTAAAGGTACTGACTACTGATTTACAGTGCCTTGAAAAAGTATTCATACCATGTGAACGTTTTCACATTTTTGGCTCTTAGTTATGGCTCAAAGTTATGGCTCTTGGGAGAAGGGAAGAAAAAGAACAAGTGTGAAAATGGAAAATTACCTTGTAGGTGAGAGGGTTTAAAAGATTTTCCAGTTTTTTATGTATAATACCTATGTGCAGGATAAGTGATGAATGTATAGCCACTAAACAACACACTATGGAAACCCCCTCAAAACTAGAAAGGGCAAGTCCTACATTACTGTTCACCCTACTAAATATCATTAATAGGAAAACAATATCAAGGGCTGAAGCTTCTTTTTTGATCCACTATTCCCTCAATCCTTACATGTATAAACTACAAGCCTATCAGAGTAAAATGACTGCAAAACATGAAAGTGGCGGCTGTGATGTTGGTATGAGTGTGACGTGATCTGCTTTGACCTCTGGGGTTTCTGGGCTCAGGAGGTCACAGTGTTTGGCTGATTTCAGGTCCTCTTTAACGCCCATTTGGCAATTATCATGAGTAGAGCTATATTATTTCCTTTCAGTGTTCAAGGGGTTAAGAGTTCCATCCTTATACTTATGGAAATCCTTATAGCTTTAAATCTCAGCTGCTGACCTTGGAACCACTCCTTTCCTCTATTTAAACTCACACCTAGCTCTCTCCTATGCCAGTTATAGATCATCTATGCTGACCTCTCTGATAAATTTGTTCCAGTTGAAGCTGTGGAGTTTTTTTCCAGTAGAAAATCCCTGTCTGGAAAAACCTTGGAGTTCCTTGTTGTGCTTTATCATGCTTGTCTGTCTCCCTGTATTGTCTTATTGTAGCAGTAAGAGTAGTATCTTGCAGCTCTATTTACTGGTCGGGGCTAGACTAGAGTCAGCCAGGGCTTAGGCACGTGATCGCACAAGGGTTGAAAGACCCATCTATGGACAATAGGGAGTGCAAGGTTCAGATTCAGATAAGTGTTAAGGAGTGACCCCTCTCCTTATCTTGAGGACCTCCCTTATACCTTTTCCCCTGGTGTTCCCCTCTTGTTGCACTTGCTGCAGCGCTACAGATTTCCAGTAGGGTTTCAGACACGGTAGAGGTTGGAAATCCCAAAAATTTGGAAGAAATCCCAGCCGTCACTTTCTTTTCTCATTATTTTATTTCAGGCTTCACTACCTGAATATTTCAGCTCTTCCCGAGCTTTCAACCGCTGTCAACTCAGGTAGTGAAGCCTGAAATAAAAGAATAATCAATGAAAGTGAGTGCCGGGATTTCTTATAAATTGTTGGGATTTCTCTGCGCCACGTGCACCACGCCTAGAAGGGTGGAGTGTCGATTATTTCTTATACACGGTAGAGGTTGGGGCTCAATGATCTATGAGAACTGAAAAAGACACTAAGGCAATGGGAGTTTATTGGTGACGGTCAATACCAGTGTAAACGTTTTTATACCCAGTATGACACCAAATACAGACGAGCCCTACATATACGATTCAGAACTAATTTACCATTCCCAATAATGAAAAGATATTTCTAGATTAAAACATTTAAGAACATTTCCTTGTACACATCAGTCCCCATAGGATTCCTACTCAGTGTGAATCCCATTTAAATGAGGAAGAGATTTCTCCGGCACACATTCCCTTGTGTTTTAAATATTCATATGTTATGAATCATAGAACGTGTTCTAATTGTTTCTACTAATACGTGTGACAGTATGTAATAACACTGTTTGTAGCATTAATTAGTCGATATGATGGCAGCTGGTTATGCACACCCAATCCTACTGATACATTACTATTTTCTTACGTAACATAAAATGATAGTTTCACGTACTGACAATATACTGTAGCTGTCGTGTTATACAGTTTCCATAAAGAGTCGTCTCTTGATTATCTGCAGATTGATGTGACCCAGTTGATTTCTATGGATCCATCATCAAAAATCCCAGCATTCAGCTATTATTACAAGCTGGGACCGCTGCAGAAGAAATATAGCGGTATGTACCAGTTACGCAAATAAATGGCCAACAAAGTAGACAGCAGAATAACTGGGGCGGGAGACAGGAAACAAGCACCTACAAGGCCATTTATACAATGAAGCCCACCCAGAGTGACCGCCACTCGCAACTGTATCAGCTGGTATAGGGCTCCCATACAGCTAAATTGTGTGGTAGAGCAGGGAGCAATGGGTCTACTAACCTACGACTCTATGTTCTGTAGGCTGAATGTTGCCTTAGGCCTATGGCTCAGAAGAGCAGAGGCATACAAAGCACATCAGTGTACTAGCGGCACAATGATGTTCCAGCATCACTCCGCATGCACATGGGTAAATTTCTTTCTCCTGTAGAGTGTAACCTCTTATGGTTAGCAGGGTCTTCTCTCTGTCTCTCTCCTGTAAAGTGTAATCTCTTTAGATCAGTGAGGTCCTCTTTCTCTCCTGTAGAGCGTAAGCTCTTATGAATAGAAGTATCCTCTCTCTCTCCTGTAAAGTATAAGTTCTTATGGTTAGTAGGTTACTCTCTCTACCGCTCTCCTGTAGAGTGTAAGCTCTTATGGTCAGTGGGGTCCTCTCTCTCTCCTGTGGGGTGTAAGCTCTTATGGTCAGTGGGGTCCTCTCTCTCTCCTGTAGAGTGTAAGCTCTTATGATTAGTGTGTTCCTCTCTCCTGTAGAGTGTAACCTCCTACGGTCAGGGAGGTTCTCTCTCTCTTTGTTCTGTAGAGTGTTAGCTATTATAGTCAGTGGGTGATCTCCCTCTCCTATAGAGTGTAAGTTCTTATGGTCAGTGAGGTCCTCTGTTTTCTGTAAAATTTAAGCTCTTATGGTCAGCAGGGTCCTCTGTTTTCTGTAAAGTTTAAGCTATTATGGTCAGTAGGGTCCTCTCTATCTCTCCCCTGTAGAGTGTGAGCTCTTATAGTCATGGAAGACCTCTCTCTCTCTCATCTGTAGAGTGTAATCTCTTATGGTCAGTAGGGTTCTCTCTCTCACCTGTAGAGTGTAAGCTTTAATGGTCAGCGAGGTCCTTTCTCCCCCCATAAAGTGTAAGTTCTTATGGTCAGTGGGTTCATCTCTCTCTCCTGTAAAGTGTAAGCTCTCATTGTCAGTGGGGTCCTCTCTGTCTCCTGTAGAGTGTAAGCTCTTATGATGAGTGGGGTCCTCTCTTCTGTAGAGTGTAAGCTTCTATGTCAGGGAGGTTCTCTCTCTTCTGTAGAGTGTCAGCTCTTATAGTCAGTGGGTGCTCTCCTCTCTCTGTAGAGTGCAAGCTTTTATGGTCAGTGAGGTCCTCTCTGTGAGTTACTCTTATGTCAGTGGTCTCTCCCTCTTGTAGAGTGTGAGCTCTTAAAGTCACAGAAGTCCTCTCTCTCTCATCTGTAGAGTGAAAACTCTTATGGTCAGCAGAGTACTCTCTCTCCACTTGTAGAGTGTAAGCTTTAATGGTCAGTGAGGTCCTCTCTCCCCGTAAAGAGTAAGCTCTTATGGCAGTGGTCCTCCCCGTAGATGAGCTCTTATGGTCATGTTCCCTCCCTCTCCTGTAGAGTGTACACTCTTATGGTCAGTGGGATCTTCTCTCTTCCTTTCTCTCTCCTGTAGAGTATAAGCTCTTATGGTCAGCATTGTCCTTTATCTCTCTCTCTTCTGTAGAGAGTAAGCTCTTATGGTCAGTGAGGTCCTCTGTCTATCCTGTAGAGTGTAAGCTCTTATATTCAGCAGCATCTTCTCTCTCTTATGGTCAGCGGTGTCATCTCTCTCTCTCCTTCTCTCACTCTCTCTCGTGTAGTATGTAAGCTGTTATGGTCAGCGGTCCTTTTTCTCTCTCTACTGTAGCGTGTAAGCTCTTATGGTCAGTGGTCCGTTTTCTCTCTCTACTGTAGAGTGTAAGCTCTTATGGTCAGTGGAGTCCTTTCTCTCTCTCTTCTGTAGAGTGTAAGCTCTTATGGTCAGCAGGGTCTTCTCTCTCTCTTCTACATTGTGCAATCTCTTATGGTCAGTAATGTTCGTATTCTCTATCTTTCGGTCAGCAGGCTTCTCTCTTTTCTCTCTACTCATGTATTTTTGAGTAATTCTAAGCTTTCTAGCATTAAGTCTGATGGAGCATTTTGCATGTAGTTGTTAAATAGTAATAATCGTTTTAATTTTTATTTTATAAATCAATAGTGCACATGAAAATAAGTAACTTTGTAACATCAGGTGAAATCTGCTTCCTTCTCCTCCAGGATTAATCTTTCGCTTTCAATTCATGAGTAAAATTAGGATAATCAGGTGTTCCCACTGCTGAAATAAGAGTTGTCTGTTGAAGCTTTTTATAATCTCCCTGAACGCCCATTTACACATGAATTGGGATCTAAGGGGTATGTTTTCTCCAGTATGAGGAGACTTAAATGCCTGCAATGCTCCTCTGGGAAATGAAATATGCAAATTGTCTCTTCTGAGAGGAAGAAGATTTGAACTACGGTGCCGCCTATTGTAAGTAGCAATCCTAAAAGTCAATATCAACCCTTTAACGATCCTTGTCATATGACTTAGGATAAAAATAACCAAACTGAGATTTCGGTTGTATCCTAAGTTATGTGACAAGCCTCAATAAAGGGTTAATATTGACTTTTTGCATTGTTACTTCCAATAGGTGGAGCTAGAGTTCAAGTTCTCTTCCTCTCGTAAGAGAGAATTTGCACACACATGAATTGAGAATTGTGAGAATCGCCCATCAGTCCAGGCGAAGAGACAAGCAGACATTTCTAATAGGATATAAAGGTGCGTCTCAATGAATCAAAAAGTACATTTATATCAGTAATTCAATACATAATGTGACACACATATATTATATAGAGTCATTACACACAGAGGGATCTATTTCATGTGTTTATTTCTGTTAATGTTGATGATTATGACTTACAGCCAATAAAAACCCAAAGTTCATTATCTCAGAAAATTAAAGTAGGGAGGATGAAGGGTCTGAGAGATAAAATATGACCTAAATAGGTATCAGAGGCTTCACCTTGTGTGGTTGTGAGAGTCACAACCACTATAAAAGCAGATCACTGCTGCTGCAGTCCCCAGCATTGTGCATATACAGGAGGGAGGATTAAGGGTTAAAAACTGCGCTGCCGTATTCCACCAGACATCAAAGGGTGAATATAATATTGATTTATTAGTCAACGTCTTTTAGGAATTCCTAAATCACCCTGAAGAGGGGGCCAGGGAGCCCTGAAACGTGTTGACTGGTAAATCAATATCATATTCACCCTTTGATGTCTGGTGGAATAAGGCAGCGCGGTGTTTAACCCTTCATCCTCCCTACTCTATATGCAGCAGCCGTGATCTGCTTTTATAGTGGTTGTGACTCTCACAACCACACAAGGTGAAGCCTCTGTTACCTATTTAGGTCATATTTTATCTCTCACACCCTTCATCCTCTCTACTTTAATTTTCTGAGATAATGACCTTTGGGTTTTCATTCATCGTCAACATTAACAGAAATAAACACATGAAATAGATCCCTCTGTGTGTAATGACTCTATATAATAGATGTGTGTCACTTTATGTATTGAATTACTGAAATAAAGTAACTTTTTGATGCTATTCTAATTCATTGAGATGCACTTGTATTACAAAGTTTCTTATTTTTATGTATTATTGATTGATGGGGGGACAAAAGCCCTAAGAAGGTTTACTCTTTAGGGTTCATGCACCTTTGTGGATGCCTTATGCTATCGCTGTTTCCTATAGAGTCATAGTGCAGCCCGAAATGAAGATTGGACATGCCAAGCATCAGAGGTCATCGCCTGTTTATTCATAATGTAATGAGTTAAATGTATTTACTGTATGAAACGTTTAATCCCAAACCTCATTAAACAATGCAATTTTCAGGAAGTCTAAAAAGTATTTGTTCCTGTGCGATTATTTATTTCTCTGTGTTTAATCAGTGTCGCCAGAGATCGGGCTCATCCTGAAAGTTTGCCTTATGCTTTATTCCTTGGACGGCCAACTTCAAGATTCTCAGATATCAAAGGATTTAACTCTAATCTCTCGTGTCTCTCTTTAAGAGAAGCGTTTTGGTTTACAATGTTTGACATAGGTTTTAGGTATTGCTTAATACATATATAGACAAGGCAGTAATCCCTGGGAACATCGAGTCATCCTTCATTATCTTCAGCCACAATTAAAGGGATGATTTAAATCATCAGTGTAGTTATACGTTCTGTCCTAAGAAAATCTGTCTGTTCCCATGAAGAACTGAATGATTGCCATCAGTCTATTCGGAGATAAGTAAACACTTGTCCAAGAGGAGTTTGTGCAAAGACTTGGATCTTTATGTTTTTTTACACCATTTTGCACCTAGAAATGAGCAGAACCACCTACCGTATGTACATCATAGCGGTCACTGCAATGGTAGAGGAAGGAGTTGATTTTGCAGCAGGCAGTAACTTGTACTATCATGTGGTTATGCTTGTGAAGACAGAGCTAAAAAAGAGTCACAACTGTCACATCTATTCCAGAGCCCGATCCTACGACATTTGCATCTGTCATCAGGCACCACCATATTCACTCTTCAGGTGGTGCTTGTCCATAGCGGAGAAGTCAGGACTAGAAACTCTAGTCAGCACAGGTTCTGCCCATTCACTAAGGTAGAGTGGGAACTGCAGTACTTTCCAGGCTGAGTGGGTGTGTGCTGTTCAGATGAAGTCATCAGCTACTGCTGTCAGCCTATTTGAAGGCACCACACCCTACTTAATTTTCCAGCTTTCTGCTGGACACTGCCAGATATAGCTTGTACTTCCCTGGTTAAGGCTGGTTTCACACTACGATATTTGCAAATCCGATGCTGTCCGATAAAAATCGGACAGCATCGGATCCGAATTTGGCCCCATGCAGCCCTATGGGCATCGGACCGAATCGGATGTGCACTAAATGCCATCCGATTTGGTCCGATCCGATTCTGTCCGATGTTTTTATCGGTGCAAAAATCGGAGCATGCTGCGATTTTTGCACCGAAAAAAAAATCGGACAAAATCGGATCGGACCAAATCAGATGGCATTTAGTGCACATCCGATCCGACCCGATCCCTTTAACATGGGGCCCTATGGAGAAGGGTCCGAGGAAACATCTGATGTTTCCTCGGACCCGTTTTTAGTGTACTGAGCATGCTCAGTACATGCTCAGTACACTAAACCCATTGTGTGCCGCCTAATTTAACTTCTGCAATGTATATACATACATTGCAGAAGTTAAATATAAGTTAAATCAAGTGTTTAAAATAAAAAATCTTTATTCTCACCTTCCAGCGCTCCCTCGGTGTCTCTAGCTGCAGCCGTTCGGTAACAGGACCTGTGATGATGTCAGAACCCGATCAGCTGATCGGGTCACATGACCGGTTACCGCGGTAACCGCTGACGCTTTTGACGTCATCACAGGTCCTGTACACCCGATCGGAGGCTGATGGAGACACCGAGGAAGCGCTGGAAGGTGAGAATAAACATTTGTTATGTTGAAATGACAGCAGAGGGGACATGAGGGGGGACATGAGAGGGGACATGAGAGGGGAGAGAGGACATGACAGGGGACATGAGAGGGGACAGGAGCGGCGACAGCAGGGGACATGAGGGGGGACAGCAGGGGACAGTAGGGAGAGAGTAGGGGGACAGTAGAGGGACAGTAGGGCAAAACAGGGGGGCAGCAGGGAAACAGCAAGATGACAGGAGGGAGAGAGGAGGGGGAGCTACGTGACACAGCCCAAACTGATCCTGCAAAAAGTAGGATTCAGATGCCTATTTGGCATCCGATTGCAGGATTCAGTTTGGATCCGATGCTGTCCGATTTTCATCGGACAGCATCGGATTTGGAAAAATCGTTATGTGAAAGTAGCCTTAGTCAGGTTGTTCTTCTGCTATGCATAGGTGTTTTCCTGTTTTACCTAAGGCTGCCTTCACACTTGCGTTTGGAGCGCAGCGCACCGAACACAGCCAAACGCTTGCACACATGCGTTCCTATGTTTAACATGGGAACGCATGTGCGTTCGGACGCGCATAATTTATGCGCCCTTCGACCGCACTCCAAACGCAGCATGCAGCATTTTTTTGCGCATTCGCGGTACTTGTTTTATCCGCAAGCGCGCAAAAAATGCATGGATCTCAATGGATCCGCAGTGTCCTCCACATGACACCGCAGGAGAACGCTGCGGATCTCATTGAAATCTCTCCCGGTGGCCGCCGGTGATCACCGGCGGCCACCAGGAGATCATGCAGAGCCACAGCTGATCTCCCGCCGGAGTCAGCGGGGAGATACAGCTGAACTGACAGCTGTTTAAATCTCCTGCGCTGACACGGAATAGGTGAGATCGGAGATTTGAAGCCGCGATCAGCTGTTCCTTATCTCCTGCACTGATATCACCCTATCCGGTGTCAGCGCGGGAGATTTAAACAGCTGTCAGATCAGCTGTTTCTCCCCGCTAACACCGGCGGGAGATCAGCTGTGCCGGGAGGAGGAGATCTCTGCCGATGATCTCCTCCTCCCGGCTGCCCCCGAGTGTGAAGGCAGCCTAAGTCTGTTTTTGTACACTACTCTTAGCCTTTGCTTTATCTAAAAAGACATCTTTAAGATGGAACTGCTTTTTCTTAAGGAGCCCATAGAGTCCTTTTGACAATGGTACATCCAAACACTGGTATTAAGGAGATTTTGTTTTCTTTCCAAACCATTAACATGTTGATGTTTTTCCAATGAACCATTGCCAGTTACACCACATACAAGGCAGTTGTCTTCAAAGTTCTCTTCAAAACTGCATCAAATGAATCACATTCACCAACTGAAGCTCAGATATGCCGTGGAAAGAGGCAAGTACCCCAAAACTAAGCCCCAAAGTTATGTTGTAAGGATAACTGAAAACAGGATATTCTTGAAGACTGAGCATTCTAATATATTATTTTATAGAAATTGTGTAATTAGTATCTAGATGTGTCTGTATAGGTCAGTGTTCCCCAACCTTTCTCACCTTGAGAGCCACATTCAGCTCTGATCGATGGTCACGAGTAATGATGGGTGAACCTGAACTGTAAACAACTAGAACCTGAACCATACCAAACAACTAGTATTCGAGCATGGACCCCGAACACGGGCTTCCCTGAGAAGTTCGTGTTACTGTTCGGGTTCAGCTAGGGGTCTGTAAAAGAAAGCAAAATGGAAATTAACGTAGGAGAATAATACTTACCAGTCTCCTGCTGCAGTCACATTTGCTACCTGGTGCGATCATTAAGCTACATGAATATTCACTGCGCTACATTGGCAACAGCCAATCACAGATGCCTACTCTCTGTGACAGCATCTGTAATTGGTTGTTGCACTCAGACTACGCCCCCACTCATTGTGCCGGTGTCTGTGATTGGTTACCATACATATTAGTGTATTTGGCAATGAACCTGCTGTTATACAGTTAGGGCCAGAAATATTTGGACAGTGACACAAGTTTTGTTATTTTAGCTGTTTACAAAAACATGTTCAGAAATACAATTATATATATAATATGGGCTGAAAGTGCACACTCCCAGCTGCAATATGAGAGTTTCCACATCCAAATCGGAGAAAGGGTTTAGGAATTATAGCTCTGTAATGCATAGCCTCCTCTTTTTCAAGGGACCAAAATTAATTGGACGATGGACTCTAAGGGCTGCAATGAACTCTGAAGGCGTCTCCCTCGTTAACCTGTAATCAATGAAGTAGTTAAAAGGTCAGGGGTGGATTCCAGGTGTGTGGTTTTGCATTTGGAAGCTGTTGCTGTGACCAGACAACATGCGGTCAAAGGAACTCTCAATTGAGGTGAAGCAGAACATCCTGAGGCTGAAAAAAAGAAAAAATCCATCAGAGAGATAGCAGACATGCTTGGAGTAGCAAAATCAACAGTTGGGTACATTCTGAGAAAAAAGAAATTGACTGGTGAGCTTGGGAACTCTAAAAGGCCTGGGCGTCCACGGATGACAACAGTGGTGGATGATCGGCGCATACTTTATTTGGTGAAGAAGAACCCGTTCACAACATCAACTGAAGTCCAGAACACTCTCAGTGAAGTAGGTGTATCTGTCTCTAAGTCAACAGTAAAGAGAAGACTCCATGACAGTAAATACAAAGGGTTCACATCTAGATGCAAACCATTCATCAATTCCAAAAATAGACAGGCCAGAGTTAAATTTGCTGAAAAACACCCCAAGAAGCCAGCTCAGTTCTGGAAAAGTATTCTATGGACAGATGAGACAAAGATCAACCTGTACCAGAATGATGGGAAGAAAAAAGTTTGGAGAAGAAAGGGAACGGCACATGATCCAAGGCACACCACATCCTCTGTAAAACATGGTGGGGGCAACGTGATGGCATGGGCATGCATGGCTTTCAATGGCACTGGGTCACTTGTGTTTATTGATGACATAACAGCAGACAAGAGTAGCCGGATGAATTCTGAAGTGTACCGGGATATACTTTCAGCCCAGATTCAGCCAAATGCTGCAAAGTTGATTGGACGGCGCTTCATAGTACAGATGGACAATGACCCCAAGCATACAGCCAAAGCTACCCAGGAGTTCATGAGTGCAAAAAAGTGGAACATTCTGCAATGGCCAAGTCAATCACCAGATCTTAACCCAATTGAGCATGCATTTCACTTGCTGAAATCCAGACTTAAGACGGAAAGACTAACAAACAAGCAAGACCTGAAGGCTGCGGCTGTAAAGGCCTGGCAAAGCATTAAGAAGGAGGAAACCCAGCGTTTGGTGATGTCCATGGGTTCCAGACTTAAGGCAGTGATTGCCTCCAAAGGATTCGCAACAAAATATTGAAAATAAAAATATTTTGTTTGGGTTATGTTTATTTGTCCAATTACTTTTGACCTCCTAAAATGTGGAGTGTTTGTAAAGAAATGTGTACAATTCCTACATTTTCTATCAGATATTTTTGTTCAACCCTTCAAATTAAACGTTACAATCTGCACTTGAATTCTGTTGTAGAGGTTTCATTTCAAATCCAATGTGGTGGCATGCAGAGCCCAACTCGCCAAAATTGTGTCACTGTCCTAATATTTCTGGCCCTAACTGTATGTGTGTAAAAATAAATAAATAATTGAAAAAAAAATTGTGTGAGGGTCCCCCGTATTTTTCATTCTCAACGCAGATAAATTGGACAGCTGCGACATGCAGAACCAAGCTGCGCAATTTTTATTCAATGATAAGATAATATAGAGACCCCACACAGGCTTTTTTGTATTATTTAAATAAATAATTTTAAAAAATGGCGGCATGGGGTCCTCCCCAATTTGATACTCAATCAAGATAAAGCACAAGGCTCTGTACTGGTATTCTCAGCCTGGGGAGGCACATAGTTATTGCCCTTCCACCTGGGTAAGAATATCAGCCCACAGCCATCCCAGAATTTGGTGCATTAATTAGAAGCACCAAATCATGGTGCTTTGCTCGGCTCTTACCGCTGCCCTGGTGCAATGACAAATCGGGGTAATAGAAGGGGTTAATGAAAGCTGAGAATTGACAGCTGTAATCAAACCCTGGAATGCTGATGTTCAGGTCTCTATTAGAGCCCCACATTAGCAATCTTATAAGTAAATAGTTAAAAAAAACACAGACACAGCGTAAAATCCTTTATTTGAAATAAAACACGCAGACAACCCTTTCACTTATTAATTATCTCCCAAACATACCCAGCTCTGACTTTAATCCACCGCATGATGTCCTGCGAAGCTTCTTCAGCTCTGCTACATTGCAGTGAGAGGTTACTATTTTTCCATGTGACATGGGTGGCTTTAAAGCCTTCCTATCAAAAATAGGTAAAAATTGCCTAGCGGAACAACCATTTTTAATCCTAACTTTTACAGCAGGGTACGTTAAAGTCAGATTATTTCTACAACCTGCGGCAGTTTTATCTGGACAGTGTAGAATTAGGGTGAAATTAATATCTGATCAAATATGAATACAGAAGATATACTGCGGGTCTATTGTCTTCTCATAATGATTCAGGTCTGTCCTTTTAGTACATAGGTCCCCAACTCCAGTTCTCAATGCCCACCAACAGTGCATGTTTTCAGGATTTCCTTAGCATTTGATAGTTGGTAATTCAATCTCTTGTACAGGTGATGATTACAACTGCTAAGGAAATCCTGAAAACATGCACTGTTGGTGGGCATTGAGAACTTGAGGACTGGAGTTGGAGACCTCTGCTTTAGTAGGATGCAATATGATACAAATTAAAAACACAGTAGAGGAATGATGTAAAAAAAAATACTCAAACATACCGGTAGTTTGGATGCAGAGATTTTAGTCAGGTGCAAAAACTGGCAACGCTAGCATGCCTACCAGCCAAACTACAAATTTTGCCTGAGTGTAGTATATAGGGGTATTGTAGGGTTATATAGGGGTATTATTTCAGCACTATGTGCCAGTATTGTATGGTCAATGCAGAAGCAAATATGAATATATGTGTTACATATGTATCCACATAATAATTCAAGTCAGTCCCTTGGTAGAATACGATTCATAAAAAGGGATCAAAGTAGAATAATAAGATAAGAAATGCACAGACATGGATATTATTTGAAATAAATGTATAATTATGCACAGTTATTCCAAAGTAGCGTTCCCTTTGATAGGCAGCGTAGATGTGTGTCCGGATGGGCCTGTGAGTGCTAACATTGTATCCGGTGCAATATCAAGGGAAATGATTCAAATACCTTTAAATTAGTGTTAAACACATAAACCAGAACTCAAACAATTCATTTATCTTCTTTTGTGAGGGAATTCCAATTTTGTAACAAGACTTGCCGCTTTATCATAGAAAATATCACATAATTCTCTAGGTACAGATACACTGCTGCAAAATTGCATTAGTTCTTGAAAAATTAATCAGCTTCTCCAGCCTGTTGGTTTGTGGCTTCTGATGTATTTAAGTACGGTCCTGTTATGTATAATTGTCCTTTTTAACTCCCTTCTCCGTCTTCTTAATAAAAGATTGAAGTGAGACCAAGATATGAAAATCGCAATGAGGAGAAAACACATTTGTGCCGTAGCACTGGCCTCTGTAACACAACTGGTGCGTAAACACCCCGCAGCTTAAAGCCAAGTCCGCATTTAATTCCTAAATGATTCCACCAGCCTTAAGAGCAACAGCTTCAATAGGGCTCATACTTATGTAAGTGGCATCGCAATAAATTATGCTCCAAGAGGTCTGACAAGACATGAAAAGTAATAGACATGATGAAAATGTAGTTAAGTACTATACAGATAAGTCCTATATAAATTCTGCATGTACCCTATACGTATCTCTATGTTCACCTGAAGAAGCTCTTACAGCCTCGAAACACAATGTCAATTTACACAATCCAGTGAATCAGTCAACGGCTTCAATACCGCTCATACTTATATAAGTGACATCGCAATAAATTATGCTCCAAGAGGTCTGACAAGACATGAAAAGTAATAGACATGATGAAAATATAGTTGAGTACTATACAGATATGTCCTATATAAATTCTGCATGTACACTATACGTATCTCTGTGTTTGACCTGAAGAAGCACTTACAGCCTCGAAACACAATGTCAATTTACACAATCCAGTGAATCAGTCAACAGCTTCAATACCGCTCATACTTATGTAAAACCAATGCAAAAACAGTATAAGAATCACACAAAAGGCGCTCTGCAAAAAACGTATAAACCAAAAGGCCCTGTTTTTGTCACGGCACTAGCTATTTATTTTTACAGCAGAGCGCCTTTTGTGTGATTCTTATACTGTTAACATGAAAAGTAATAGACATGATGAAAATGTAGTTGAGTACTATACAGATAAGTCATATATAAATTCTGCATGTACCCTATACGTATCTCTGTGTTTCACCTGAAGAAGCTCTTACTGCCTCGAAACACAATGTCAATTTATGCAATCCAGTGAATCAGTCAACGGTTTCAATAGGGTCCATACTTATGTAAGTGGCATCACAAAAATTTATGCTCCAAGAAGTCTGACAAGACATGAAAAGTAATAGACATGATGAAAATGTAGTTAAGTACTGTACAGATATGTCCTATATTAATTTTACATGTACCTTTTAAATATCTGTGTTTTACCTGAAGAAGCTCTTAAAACCTCGAAACACATTGTCTATTAACACAATCCAGTGAATCAGTCAACGGTTTCAATAGGGTCCATACTTCTGTAAGTGGCAGGCATCACAATAAATTGTGCTCTACGTAATAGTTCTGGAAAGAAACAAAAGGTAAGGCTGGGGTCACACTTGGCATGAGTTTTTTTAGTGCCTTAAAAAAAAGCATGCGTTTTTTTTTCATTTCAGCATGCCTTTTTTAAGGTGTGTGATGGCACCCTGCGTATTAGCATGTGTTTTTAAATCCGCACCAAAAATAGTGCATGCACTATTTTTTGGTGCTGTTTTAAAAACGCATGCGTTTTTTAGAAAACGCATGTGTTTTTTTAACATGGGCCCCTATGGAAAACGCAAGCGTTTTTGGATGGTACTAAATGGTACTATAATGTACCATGCGTTTTTGATGTCAGTTAATCACATAATTGCAAAAACGCACACAAAAACGCATGGTACTGTCACACATGCGTTTTTGCTATTAACACATGCGTTTTTGCTATTAGGGCATGTGTTTTTTAACATAGGGGCCTATGGGTGCGTTTTTACATGTTTTTTACAAAACACAGGTCTCCAAAAACTCATGAAAAAAACGCAAGTGTGACCCCAGCCTTAGACATGCATTTTTGCTATTAGGGCATGCATTTTTTAACATGGGAGCCTATGGGTGCGTTTTTACATGCGTTTTTGAAAACGCAGGTCTCCAAAAACGCATGAAAAAAACGCAAGTGTGACCCCAGCCTAATATATATGATGAAAATGGAGTTAAGTAAATTATGCTCCAAGAAGTCTGACAAGACATGAAAAGTAATAAACATGATGAAGATGTAAACCTTTATCTATGGAAACATATAGTAGATAAAAAGAAAAAAATGACATACTCAGGAGAACAATACATTAAAATATTACAATATTACATCCTTTTTACATCTTAATTTTTTGGATAATACAGTCATTAATGGATTTTCAAAATAAGTACACCCGCTCATCAGATCTAAGATCACTTTAAAGAGAATCTGTCAGCAGGATTTGGTTATGTAAGCTGAGGAGAGCATGCTGTAAGGGTTAAAAAACAAAAAGCAACTCTGCATCTCTTATCTATGTGCCTGCTATTGTTTATGTAAATGGAAAGGTGTATTACCCTGTGATTATGATTAGCATTACAGGACTACAACTCACTCACAAGGCAGTCTGACACGCCCCCTGCATTGTGAATGCCCAATCTCTATAGAGAGCCTGGTGTGGGCGAGGGCAGCTCTCCCAGCTCTGCTATATGGCTGAATCTAACAGCTTGATTGTGACAGAGCGGCTTCAGCCAGTGCTCTATGTGATATATTGTTGGATTCAGGATTTCTTGGTCTTTATTATGTTGCTGTCAGAGGTAGCCAATAAGATTCTTTTGATAATTTTTGCAATTTTTATGTTGCGAAATCTGGTGACAAATTCACTTTAGTGTCAGTAAAATCAAAGGATGGTTCACTATATTCTTTCTTTCCTGCTTCTCCAGCCTCATAGTTGTCTTTACATATGATCTAAGCCCTTATAAGTGTATTTTTTCTCGAAAGTGCGATGCTAAATGCCTGCAGGGCGGCGCTCTAGCTGCTATCTTCGAAAGTCTATGAAGGTTTGAATGGAGTCACAATTGTGCATGTGAGACCCCCTATCACTTGTTCTTAATTTATTGCAATCCCAGTGCTGGTAACTGTATTCTATAGAGAAATGATACATTGTGATTTTGGAAACATGTGCTCCATGAATACATATTTACTATTAATCTCAATGTATGAACTGTATGCAGTGACCTCATTAGCTCCCTCTAGTGGTAGCTGCAGGGAGCTAGAATATTATTAATTACATGGATTATACAACTCTGTAAAAATATATTAGGAAATCATCAACAAATTGTAAACATAATCTATTATAAATTTAAAACAAAGCAGTGGTCAATGGTGAACGTTCATTTTGAGGGGTAAAATGATTGAAGGGTCAGAGTATCGGCAACCTTGAACTCCATCGTCAGACAGGATACATTACAGTCGTATGCCAACATACAGGTATTAGACTTCTGCTTCCTGTCATCTTTGCAAGACTATTACAATGAGCCAAAGCAAACACCAGCGACACCAAGGAACCTGTTATACAACTTTTCACACAAGAAATTAGTGTCCGATACT
Source organism: Allobates femoralis (assembly GCA_033576535.1). Lineage (NCBI taxonomy): Eukaryota > Metazoa > Chordata > Amphibia > Anura > Aromobatidae > Allobates > Allobates femoralis. The sequence continues at coordinate 26,962,471 of JARQOC010000011.1, forward strand.
GACTTTACAGAGGATTCAGCCAACTATGTATTTATTATACTCCCTGGCTCTCAGATAGTGTTTTACACTATTTAGAAAAATATAAATCATCCATGGAATACATTTTCTATACTTAGATTGACACACATGAGAAAGATGTAAGAGATAGATAGATAGATAGATAGATAGATAGATGGATAGATAGATGGATGGATGGATAGATAGATAGATAGATAGATAGATAGATAGATAGATAGATAGATAGATATGGATACCATAGAATAGATAGATAATAGATAGATGACAGATAGATAGATAGATAGATAGATAGATAGATAGATAGATAGATAGATAGATATGGATACCATAGAATAGATAGATAATAGATAGATGACAGATAGATAGATAGATAGATAGATAGATAGATAACAGATAGATAGATAGATAGATAGATAGATAGATAGATATGGATACCATAGAATACATAGATAATAGATAGATGACAGATAGATAGATAGATAGATAGATAGATAGATAGATAGATAGATTGGAGGGCTGCCATTTTTGGTTTTTATGAGGTAGATGGATAGATAGTGATAGATAGTATTATGATTATACACTTATAAGCTTATTATATCCATATTACAGGATGGAATTTTAATGTATTCTAAGAAAATAGATCTTTTGAAATATTGAGGAAAAGAAAGAGAAAGAAAGAAAGAAAGAAAGAAAGAAAGAAAGAAAGAAAGAAAGAAAGAAAGAAAGAAAGAAAGAATGTAAAAGACAGAATGGAAAAAAGTAAGAAGGAAAGAAAGGTGTAAAGAAGAAAGGTAAGAAAGGAAGAAAGGAAGAAAGAGATAAAAAGAAAAAAGGAAGACAAGATAAAAGAAAGAGAAAAAAGGAGACCATAAGGAAGAAAGGAAAGAAAGAAGGTTAAAGAGAAGGAAAGAGATGAAGAAAACAGGAAAAAGCAAGAGAGAAAGAAAGGAAGGATGAAAAAAGGAAAGAAAGAAAGAAAAAAAAAAGAGAAAGAAAGAAAGAAAGAAAGAAAGAAAGAAAGAAAGAAAGAAGAATATATTACAATTATGCACTCATAAGGAAAAAGCAAGAAAGAAAGGAAGAAAGGATGAAAAAAGGAAAGAGAGAAAGAAAGAAAGAAAGAAAGAAAGAAAGAAAGAAAGAAAGAAAGAAAGAAAGAAAGAAAAGAAGAAGGAAAGAAAGATCAGGAGATAAAGATTATAGAGAGATGACCTTCTCCAATATATCCACTGAGATTCTACAACACAGTTGGACATTTCCCATAACAATGTCTGTATAAAACAAAAAAAAGATAGAAAGAAGATAAAAGAGAAAGAAACTAAGAAAGAAGGAAAGAAAAAGTAAGAAAGATAGAAAGAAAGAAGATGAAAAGAATGACGACAAAAAGTAAGAATGAAAGAAACAAAAAGAAGGAAAGAGAGAAGGGAACAAAGAAAAAAGGAAAGAATAATGGAAAGGGAAAAGAGGGAAAGAAAACATGAAAGAAAAGAAAATGGAAAAAAAAGGAAAGAGAAAGTAAAAGAAAGGCAATAAGGAAAGAAGAAAGATAAAGCTAACAGTGAGATGACCTCCTCCTACACATCCTCTGATCTTCTACACTGTAGTTGGAAGTTTCCACACAATATTGTCTGTATTTTCCCTGCAGTTGATCCCGGGATTCTACAGACTGAGGGATCAGGGGGTAACGGGACATCCGGCTCCGGGGTGCTACAGATGGTGACCCGGATCAGTGCCGGATCTGGAAGCCATCATCACTCACTGAACTGTACATGTAGAATGGTGTCACATAGTGGTGGACACAGTTCAGGCCGATCACTGTCCATTGTGTGTTATAAAGACGACTATTGTCTTTAGTAGGAAAAGTCTCCTGATCAGAAGCTGAATGACGTCTTTGTTCACATTTCCAGAGGAGATACCTGGTTCAGAGTGTCCTGGATTTCCATGCAGTTGGGTTGGCAGGCACCGGGCCATGCAACTAAATCCCCTGGATGTATCTCGCTTTGTGAGATATTAGATATGAAGTGTTTTATTGTAATTATATAAAAAAAAACAAGTGTGAATAAGTAAAGCCACCGGCTTCCTGCTGTAGATAAAAGTTGGGCACAATACAAACCATTTATTCACGGCTCAGTCTATAATTATATTCACAAAGGGAGAGACCGAGATCTTTAAAATATAGTTATCTATAAATTACTTATTTTCCTATGACCTTTATGCTCCACACACCAATAATAATTTTATAGTTCTGGATTGCAGCTTGGTTTATTGATATATATAATGTTTTTCATACAGATTGTAATTAAGATTTCTTTTATAATGCTTCTCAAGAGAGATAAATGAGGATCATCGGTGTCTCCAAAGACAATAAGAACTTTATTCAGACTCAACTCTTTACCTGGTTCCTTAGACGAGTCCTAAACTATTTGTGTAGGGTGACAGGGTATTATCTTGGTAAATTAGGGTAATTTCCCTGGACCTACCATGAAAGGTAGACGTGGTTTGTACAATGTTTAGGTAGATGGTGTCAGGACCTGAGGTTTCCATTCGAACATTTCCCCTACCTCCATTGCCTTGTGTTCTTCCCATGACTCATCCTCACCCCCTCTTGTCCAGATATCTGATCCACATGCACAGTGGTGTGATTACTGACCTATGTGCCATGGTGCAAAATTTGTACCTGGCCCCCACCAGAATGATGGTGAGGTGGAAAATGAGATTGTAATAATGTCCTCCATCCTGGCCTTGATTGTGTTTTATGTCCACCATCCTGTAATAAAGTCACCCCATCTTGGCCCAATTTTTTATAATGTTCCCCTTCCTGAATTCTATACTGTAATAATATCCTCCATCTTAGCCCCTATCTTATAATAATATCCTCCATCCTAGTCCCTATCTCATAATAATATCCTCCATCCTAGTCCCTATCTCATAATTATATCCACCATCCTAGTCCCTATATCATAATAGCCCCTATCTCATAATAATGTCCTCCATCCTAGTCCCTATCCTATAATATTATCCTCCATCCTAGCCACTATATCATGTTAATATCCTTCATGCCAGCCCCTATCTTATAATAATGTCCTCCATCCCAACCTCTATTCTATATAATTTCCTCCATCCCAGTCATTATCCTATAATAATATCCTCTATCCTAGCCTCTATCTCATAATTATATCCACCATCCTAGTCCCTATGTAAGAGTGTGCAAAAATTTACTTCCTGAATAAAAAGGTGGGGGCTGTCAGCTGAGGAGGTTGTCACGGAGACAGGGAGGACTTTATGACAGTTTGGGCTGAGGTAAACTGGTCTCCTGAGGTGCTGTGAGGAGAGTGGCTGTGGAGAAGTCTGAGCCAGATAAAGCTGAGACCGGACACTGATCCACTGGACAGCAGAGCCCCTGGAGGGGACCAAAGACTTATTCCCTGCTAAGAAGCGAGTATACTACTGCCAGGAGAGGAGTGCTTTAGAGGAGACGGGTCGGCCATACTGTGAGAGAAAAAGACTGAATCTCTGCTGTGAGACTGCAGGCCTCGGTGTGGTGTCTCTAGGTGAACACACTTGGCCTCCCAAAAAGCTACAGAGACTAAGATCCCCCTTCAGACAAGAGAACACAATATCCCTATTTACTACAGTTGTGTTTTATTTATTTTTCATTTTTGGCGCTGAAGACCATTGGAAGTGACTGCGTTAACAGTACTTCCCCAGGCCTGGTACAGACTGTAACTGGACTAAACTTTACTATTAGATAAGGTACCCGGGTATCCAACAGATCAGATATATAAATATATATGTACATATATGTACACTGGGTTTATATGTATTGTATGTATAGAGTTGATAAGATTGTAAATCGGTGTGTTATTTCAGTGATCCTCACTAAACTGCATCCATCTGATTTACACCTGTCCTGCTGCTGTGTGTAGTAAATCGCTTATTTTTCTGTATAGATTTCAGGTAAATTTATTTTTGGCATTGTCACCACACACTGAGGAGGAACATTAAGGTAACACACCGACCCTTAGCTTGATGCTGGGTGTATGTAAATAATTTATCTATTTCTGGGGAAATAACATATCTGTGTATCTTACTCTAAACTTTCCATCTGTTTCCCCAAGTAAAAGCAAGTATTTTATGTTGCTTCTGCCTCCGTCTCTGTTTCTGTGACTCACTGGATCTAGTACGGACCTCTGGTCATTACATTTTGGCGTAGTCGGCAGGATCCAGCTTTTGTCATGGACGGAGACGAGGGAAGAAGTGGCCCATCCACACTAGCGGTTCTTCCGCTGATTGCGGTCCCCCGGCAGCTGCGACGACTTTGCAAGGGTACGTGCCGGTAGGAGCCTTACTCCAGCACATACCCAAATACGACGGGCGTAGCATGACGTGGCAAGTCTGGGTTGAGAGGGTACAATGTATTTTGCGAATGTGTAATTTAACCCCCGAGTTACGGGCAGGGCTGGCATTGAATGCATTAGAGGGAGACGCCAGGAGGACAGTGATGGTGCGACCAGAATCAGAGAGGGATACACTAGAGAAGGTTCTTGAGTTGCTGAAAGTGAGTTATGGAAGCCGTGTTAGAGTGACGCAGTTTCGGGCCCTCTTCTTTAATCGCCCTCAAGGGAAGCAGGAGTCCCTAATGCAGTACTCCATTGCCCTGCAGGAGACATTAAATGAGATGCACCGCCTAGACCCTAAGGCCATGGGAACGTTCCAGGAGGTGGACCGGCTTCTCCGGGATCAGTTTATTACCGGGCTGGCCAATAGGTTTCTTCGTGATAAGTTGCAGGAGAAGGCTTGGATCACTCCTGATCTGACCTTCTGGCAAATATATCTGGCTGCCCTTGAAAGGGAAGAGGAGTCTGTACCTGTGGTAGAGAAAACTGTAAACAGCATTCAAATGGTGAGAAGCCGAGAGACTGGGACTGATCCTGTGGTTTTGACAGACGTGATTCAAGCCTTAAGATCAGAGCTAAGGGAGCTGCAGGTAGAAGTGGCCAAAGTACGGAAGGAGTTGTCCCCTCTCCCGGCAGAGAGACCACCTGCCAAACCTGTCAACTCCAGTATAGTCCGTATGCAAGAGAGGCATGGAGTATCTACACTGGGTGCCTGCAGCCAAGCTGGACGTGTACCCCGGAGGCATCGCCAGAGGAGCCATACCGCCTGCTTCCGTCAGACCAATATCATTCCAGAGAATCCACTGCCAGTGGCAAAGCCGTTGGCCGCTGCTGTAGAAAGGCGACCGGCCACTGCTGTAGAAAGGCGACCAGCCACTGCCTATTCCCCACTGGGCCCTCGACGAGAGGAACATGACTTGTACGCAAGTAGCCCAGTGATGGAAGCAGAGTTTGAGGGGCAGAAGATGAGGTGTTTAGTCGATACAGGATCAGAGTGTACCATCATGCCTCTGGAGGTGTATGAGAGACACTTCAGTCAATTGATGGTCCCTGAGGATGGCCGAGTATTACGTCTTACCGCTGCCAATAATGGCCAGCTGATGGTGAAGGGGATCGTGTGGATGCAGCTGAAACTGTTCGGCCAGAAGCTAGGTCAGAAGGGAGTCGTATTGGTTGACCATCCCCCCAGAAGAGGGATGGAGGTAACACTCGGGATGAACGTACTGAGAGACTTGAATCATCAGATGTATGCTAGTGAAGGACCCCGATACTGGAGCCGTGCTACCCGTCACCGACCCACGCAGAGAATGTTACACCGTCTGGTGCTGAGCTGTGATCTTTTGAAGAGTTCGGTCCCAGAGGGCCGGGTGGGTCTTGTCAGAGTGCCGTCGTGGTCCACGGTCTCACTGGCACCACGGCAGGAACAACTCCTGATGCTGCCGGTGGGAGCCAGAGATTAAATGGTCTGGAAGTGCTACTTGAACCAGCTCCGGAGAGTTCATCATTTGCTAAGACACACGTGGCCCGTGCCTTGGTGGTTGTGAAGAATGGACGGGTACCAGTCAGATGCATTAACGTGCTGGATGAGGCTGTCACGATTCCCGCTGGAACTATTCTTGTTAAGCTATCCATACCGGCAGAAAAGATGCCTGAGGGAATAGGATTTGAACTGCGCCCCGACCAACAGTCGGCATGGACTTATGCGGTTGAGTTGGTCAAGACAGAGCACCCTACTGAAGACTGGAATGGGCGCGTGATCATGAACCAGATGGATGTGGATCGGGAGAGGCTAACCTCTGCTCAGTTGGAGCATCTGGAAAAAGTCCTGTGGGAGTACCAGGAGACCTTTTCTCGGCATGGAGAAGACTTTGGCTGTTCCCAGACAATTGAGCATGAGATTCCTACAGGGGACACCCCTCCCATCAGGGAACGATACCGCCAAATTCCTCCCAAACTTTATCAAGAGGTAAAAGGCATGGTAGCCAGTATGCTTGATAATCAAGTGATACGAGAGAGCCAAAGTCCCTGGGCTGCCCCCGTGGTCCTGGTGCGAAAGAAGGATGGGACCCTCCGATTTTGTGTGGATTATCGGAAATTAAATGCGCACACGGTGCGAGACGCATACCCGTTGCCTCGGATTGAGGAGTCCCTGTCTGCATTAGGACGGGCCAAATACTTCTCAACGTTGGACTTGGCGAGCGGATATTGGCATCTACCAATGGCTGAGAAAGATCGGGCAAAGACAGCATTTATTCTGCCAATGGGGCTCTACGAATTCAATCGGATGCCGTTCGGACTCAGTAATGCCCCGGGGACCTTTCAACGCCTTATGGAACACTGCTTAGGCGACATGAATTTCGAATCGGTACTGATATATCTAGATGACATCGTGGTGTTCGGGACATCATTTGAAGATCATCTTGAGAAGTTACGCCAAGTGCTCCAACGGCTCAGACGCCATGGATTGAAAATAAAACCGAAGAAATGTCAACTGTTCAAGAGTCGCATAGAGTATCTAGGCCATGTGGTGACTCCCGACAGGGTGTTACCCTCAGCCAGTAAGATCTTAGCTGTACAGGAGTGGCCACCTCCCCAGACCCTGCGGGAGGTTCGGGCTTTCTTGGGATTGGCGGGGTACTATCGACGATTTGTGCCCAGGTTTTCACAAGTAGTGGGTCCTCTGAATGAACTTTTAAGAGTGACAGCGCTGGGTCCTCGCAACCGCCCTATTCAATGGGGCCTCAGCAGCAAAAGGCATTTGACGAGGTGAAAACTGCCCTAATGAGTGCCCCGTTGTTGGCATATGCCCGGTTTGATACCCCTTTCCTGTTGTATACTGACGGTAGTCTTCACGGGTTGGGGGCGGTACTGGCCCAAATTCAGGATGGCCGGGAGCGGGTCATCGCCTATGGCAGCAGGTCTTTAAGGGACACTGAGCGCAATCCGGCTAACTATAGTTCGTTTCGCCTGGAGCTACTAGCATTGGTATGGGCTATGACAGAGCGTTTTGCCGAATACCTCACTGGTGCTGAAGTGTTGGTAATGACAGATAACAATCCCCTGTCCCACTTAGATAATGCAAAACTGGGGGCACTAGAACAGCGATGGGTTTGCCCGCCTTGCTAAGTTCAACTATCGTATTAAATTTCGGTCTGGACGAGAGAATGGAAATGCCGATGCGCTGTCACGGGTGCCTTTGGGACCCTCAGGAGGGAGTGTTGACGATGAACTCGAGGACATCGAGACTCCCGATTTTGGTCAATTACCTATCTTCCAGAGTGTGGTACATTCAAGTGGGGTGGCATCAGGGATGCCTTATGTCCTTGGTAAAACTCCTGCTGACTGGTTAGAGGACCAAAATGGCTGTCCAGACATTAAACTGGTACGCTCTTGGGTACAGAATAGAGTATGGCCACGACCAGAAGAGAAGGCCCAATTGTCCACAGAAGGCGAGAAGCTGTTGCGTCAGTGGGACAAGTTGTGCGTTGAACATGACCTATTATATCGCAAGGTTTATTTGCAATCTGAGTTGCAGCACCGGCACCAGCTGGTGATCCCCATGTCGCTGGGGCCGGTGGTTGCCCGTGAAGCGCATGAGAAAGGAGCTCACTTTGGTAGTGAAAAGACACTCCAGTGGCTACAGCGAGTCCTCTATTGCCCTGACCTGGGAGGCATGGTAGCGGAGGCGTGTCGGCAATGTCGGGTCTGTGGGCTCAGTAAGAGTCCTGAGCAGCGGGCCCCTACGCAAACAATTAAAACGTCTGCCCCCTTGGAATTGCTCATGATTGATTATGTCTTGATAGGGTACTCGACGTCGGGGTGCTCCTATTGCTTGGTGATGACAGACCACTTCACTAAATATGCTGTGGCGGTGCCAACGAGAGATCAGACAGCAGAGTCGGCAGCTAAGGCCGTGTGTCGTCATTTTCTCCAAGTGTTTGGGTGTCCGCAAAGAATACACTCAGATCAGGGGCATGTTTTCAGAGTACTCTAATGAAGGAACTGTACCAGTTGTATGGTATCCAGCAGTCAAAGACAACACCCTACCATCCACAAGGTAATGGAGCTTGCGAGCGTTTCAATCGGACTCTTTTGCAAATGTTGAGGACATTAGAGAATGAGCAGCGGGCTCACTGGCCTGAATTTATCCCTGAATTGATGTGGGCCTATAATAACAGGATGCATAGCACTACAGGTTACACCCCACACATGCTAATGTTCGGTCGACCTGGCCGAGATATTGAAGAATTGAGTATGCCAGATCTCTCCTCCACTCACCCCCGGACCGCGTCTGAATGGGCCTGTGAACACCGGCATAGGTTAAGGGTGGTTCATCGAGTGGTGGGTGACCAACTCAGTCAGGTGACTCACCGGGACAGACACCCAGTACAAAATGAGCCTTTCTCTCTGGGGGACAGGGTGTTGGTGAGGACTAAGGGGCAATCGGGCAAGTTGAGTGATCGATGGGAGGCAACGCCATATGTGGTCAAAAGAAGGGTGAGTCCTGAAATTCCAGTCTATGAGGTAGAGCCGGTGGGAACTGGAGGACCGACCCGCAATCTTCATCGTAACATGTTGCAGCGATGTCGGTTCGAAAACTCAGGCCCCATTTCCAGGGAGCCAGAATTTGTTTCTCGGGGGGTGATTCATCCTAGTAATACCGAATGTTGTGATGAGCCTTTCCCTGTGTCTACCCACCTTTTCCCTGTGGTAAATACGCCGCCATATAGTGAGAATATTGTGCATCCTATGTCTTCTCCTAGGGATGCTGAACAAGGACAGGTGCCTGATCCGGACAATGTGCTATGGAATGCAGCACCTCAGGAGGGAGCATCTTCATCAACTTCTCCTGGTGAAAGCACTGATACCTCTGGGACTGGAAATCCAGTGTCTGGTCCCAGGAGGTCAACTCGGGCTACAGCGGGAATACCACCACAGCGCTATGCGCAAGAGGACTTTGAGTGGGGAGGTGTGTCGAGGACGCCAACCTTTAGTGGGGTGGCATGTAAGAGTGTGTAAAAATTTACTTCCTGAATAAAAAGGTGGGGGCTGTCAGCTGAGGAGGTTGTCACGGAGACAGGGAGGACTTTATGACAGTTTGGGCTGAGGTAAACTTGTCTCCTGAGGTGCTGTGAGGAGAGTGGCTGTGGAGAAGTCTGAGCCAGATAAAGCTGAGACCGGACACTGATCCACTGGACAGCAGAGCCCCTGGAGGGGACCAAAGACTTATTCCCTGCTAAGAAGCGAGTATACTACTGCCAGGAGAGGAGTGCTTTAGAGGAGACGGGTCGGCCATACTGTGAGAGAAAAAGACTGAATCTCTGCTGTGAGACTGCAGGCCTCGGTGTGGTGTCTCTAGGTGAACACACTTGGCCTCCCAAAAAGCTACAGAGACTAAGATCCCCCTTCAGACAAGAGAACACAATATCCCTATTTATTACAGTTGTGTTTTATTTATTTTTCATTTTTGGCGCTGAAGACCATTGGAAGTGACTGCGTTAACAGTACTTCCCCAGGCCTGTACAGACTGTAACTGGACTAAACTTTACTATTAGATAAGGTACCCGGGTATCCAACAGATCAGATATATAAATATATATGTACATATATGTACACTGGGTTTATATGTATTGTATGTATAGAGTTGATAAGATTGTAAATCGGTGTGTTATTTCAGTGATCCTCACTAAACTGCATCCATCTGATTTACACCTGTCCTGCTGCTGTGTGTAGTAAATCGCTTATTTTTCTGTATAGATTTTAGGTAAATTTATTTTTGGCATTGTCTCCTCACACTGAGGAGGAACATTAAGGTAACACACCGACCCCTAGCTTGATGCTGGGTGTATGTAAATAATTTATCTATTTCTGGGGAAATAACATATCAGTGCATCTAACTCTAAACTTTCCATCTGTTTCCCCAAGTAAAAGCAAGTATTTTATGTTGCTTCTGCCTCCGTCTCTGTTTCTGTGACTCACTGGATCTAGTACGGACCTCTGGTCATTACACCTATACCATAATAGCCCCTATCTCATAATAATATCCTCCATCCTAGTCCCTATCCTATAATAATATCCTCCATCCCAGCCCCTATTTCATGTTAATATCCTTCATGCCAGCCCCTATCTTATAATAATGTCCTCCACCCTGGCCCCTATATTGTAATAATAACCCCAATCCTTTAGTAATGCACCCTGTCCTGGCCTTTTTCTTTTATAATATACCCTTTCCTTGCCCCTATCCTGTAATAATGTCCTCCTGTCACGTGTTGACTGCTGTACAGTCATGGCCAAAAGTTTTGAGAATGACACCAAAATGATATTATCCCATGATCTGCTGCCCTCTGGTTTTTATTTGTGTTTGTCTGATGTTTATATTACATACAGAAATATAATTGCAATCATATTATGACACCAAAAGATTATATTGACAGTTAGAATGAGTTAATGCAGCAAGTCAATATTTGCAGTGATGACCCTTCTTCTTCAGGACCTCTGCAATTCTCCCTGGCTGCTCTCAATCAACTTCTGGACCAAATCCTGACTGATAGCCGTCCAGTCTTCCATTCTTGCATAATCAATGCTTGCATTTTGGCAGAATTTGTTGATTTTTGTTTGTCCACCCGTCTCTTGATGATTGACCACAAGTTCTCAATGGGATTAAGATCTGGGGAGTTTCCAGGCCATGGCCCAAAATCTCTATATTTTGTTCCCTGAGCCATTTAGTTATCACCTTTGCTTTATGGCAAGGTGCTCCATCATGCTGGAAAAGGCATTGTTGGGCGCCAAACTGCTCTTGGACGGTTGGGAGAAGTTGCTCTTGGAGGACATTCTGGTACCATTCTTTATTCATGGAAGGAAAAGACAACAAGTTGCGCCACGCTGATCCCACACTTTAAATAAGGGTTAATCAGAGATACACTCACCTGGAACTGTTGTGCACCGCACAACAGGGAATGGGGTACAGGGTGAGTGTAAGATCTGTCTGTTTTTCCTGAAGCGACCTTCCACTTGGCTTCGTGTAGTAAGGCTCCATGGTCGGGCCGACCGTGTCCACCGGGCCTGAACACTTAATTCCAGAGGAGGCAGTTCTATTGTATGTTCAGCAGGGTCTCTCCTCCATCAGCTCTCATACCACACCCCGAAGGGAGGAGGATAATGACAAGAAGGAAATATAGTATGGAAGTGAGCGCTAGAAAAGACCAAGGAACTGAAAATTAAGAGAATTACCTCTAAGTTTATTAAAAGGTGGCTGAGGGCTCGCTCCACCCACCTTTTAATAAACTTAGAGGTAATTCTCTTAATTTTCAGTTCCTTGGTCTTTTCTAGCGCTCACTTCCATACTAATATTTCCTTCCTGTCATTCTTTATTCATGGCTGTGTTTTTAGGCAAGACTGTGAGTGAGCCGATTCCCTTGGCTGAGAAGCAACCCCACACATGAATGGTTTCAGGATGCTTTACAGTTGGCATGAGACAAGACTGGTGGTAGCGCTCACCTCTTCTTCTCCGAATAAGCTGTTTTCCAGATGTCCCAAACAATCGAAAAGGGGATTCATCAGAGAAAATCACTTTCCCCCAGTCCTCAGCAGTCCACTCCATGTACCTTTCCCCCAGTCCTCAGCACTCCACTCCCTGTACCTTTCCCCCAGTCCTCAGCAGTCCACTCCCTGTACCTTTCCCCCAGTCCTCAGCAGTCCACTCCCTGTACCTTTCCCCCAGTCCTCAGCAGTCCACTCCCTGTACCTTTCCCCCAGTCCTCAGCAGTCCACTCCCTGTACCTTTACCCCAGTCCTCAGCAGTCCACTCCCTGTACCTTTCCCCCAGTCCTCAGCAGTCCACTCCCTGTACCTTTTGCAGAATATAAGTCGGTTCCTGATGTTTTTTTGGAGAGAAGTGGCTTCTTTGCTGCCCTCCTTGAAACCAGGCCTTGCTCAAAGAGTCTCCGCCTCACAGGGCGTGCAGAAGCACTCACACCAGCCTGCTGCCATTCCTGAGCAAGCTCGGCACTGCTGGTAGTCCCATCCCACAGCTGAAACAGTTAGCAAAATTTGTCACATTGTGTCATCTTTACTGCAACTAATGCGGCAGAGGGACCTCTGGGCACCAGGGTTCAAGTGCATCTGCAACCTCTGCTCCTCCTACATCATGGGTTTGGATCTTCCTGTGCTTTACTGTTTCTTGCTATATCACTTTCCCAGTTACTGATTATGTAAAGTCATGATACTCAAGAAAAACTTTCAATAACTGCTTAATTTTTTTATTTTACAGTTATTTTCTCATATCTAAATAAAGCACACACCAATCACCCACACACAGGATCTGGTGATTACTGTCACAAAGCCTCAGCTTAGAGAAAATCCTAGTTTTGTAGCATTTGCAAGTTCTTTAACTGAAATCTTTTTGGCTCGCTGCCATTTCAGGCTGTTAATATCTTAAGAACATTTGTTAGGTAAAGTTAAAATAAGCTCCGTGTGTTTGAGGTGTGTCAACATTATGAAAGACTCTTTCAGCCGCACGGATCCCAAATACAAAGTCGTCATGAACAATGGATAAAGCCTGTACATCTCTGAAGGAGAGTCACTCTGCTGTGAAGCAGACTACAATATTTGTTCCTTACGCTGGTTATGATGACAAGTCTATGGGACGTTTCAATTCTGGATCCTGGGAAATAAGATATACTTTCCTGGCGATCTTGCAATTAGTTTTTTCAATTATGAATTATTTCAGCATTGTGAGGAGACTTTCACGCTAATGCTTCATATGCTTTCAGACAATTTAATCTCATTTGATAGATAATGTGATAATTAGACAATCTGCAAATCGCTATAGTTAAATATCACGTTATCCTACCCATGAGAGATCATTCAAAACTGCCCACTGCCTGTTGTCAAGTATAATCCATCTCTAGCAGCAGAGACATTAAAACAAATGAAATGAAATGAGGGAAGGTCTTTGTCTCCATATAGGAATTGGGGTGGGCTTTTGCCTCTCTACGGGACGACGGGGTGAATATTTGCCTTTCTAAAGGAAGTGGAGGAGTGCCTTTGTCTTTACAGAAAATGGGAGGTGAACTTTGGTCTTTCTATAGGAAGTGGAGGAGTGTCTTTTTCTCTCTACAGGAAGTGGAGATGTGGCGCTCTGCTCACACTGGTAACCACAGACTCACCTACAGCACGGATGGATTTCCGCAGTGGGTACACAGGCACAAGCAACACCTTTCACCCCAGCACAGTAGGGGGAGCACAACTTGCTGCCTTTAGGCAAGATCCCCTATAAATACTGTTGCTGGGGGCAGAGTTAGTTGGAGTGTGCAGACGCTACAAGAGCTGTGAAGACGTCCTGGTGGTCAGTGCCGCGCTAGGCCTGAGCCAGTGACCCCGAACAGCCTGCAAAGTGGGGACCGAGGAGCCTTCGTTAGGTTCAATCCAAACAGCACCCAGGACACCAGAGTCTGAGTCTACTGGAGAGCACCTGGCCCAGTAGAGAATCCCGGTCTACTGTGGAGACTTCAATCTCCCGGGCATCTGTGCTGTCACCAACCAGGGAGCCAGGCACCGCGGAGAATGGAATAGCGGTAGTCCATCGAGGGTTTCCCAGCAACAGCACAGGTGATTGGAGAGCAGAGGAGGCCAGCCAATTTTCACGCAGGGCAGAGGCTTCACACACACACAGGAAAAGAGACAAGGATGCCTTATACCCACTCACTGTGGATACCCAGAAGTGCTTCCTGAACACCCAGCAGTTTAACTGCAACTCCACCAGTAAAAGGTAAAGAAACAATCAGTGGTGTGTGTCGGCTCCTTACCCGCGCCCCTGCCATCCACAGAGACCGTCCCGTTATTTAACAACCCAGCCAAATCCCTGCTCCATCCCTCATCATCATTACCAAAATCCCAAGGGATCCAGCTCCACCTGTGGGGAGCAGCAACACCTAGCTGCCCATCCATCATCCCAGGAGGCCCCACGCAGCGCTGGTGCAGTCACCAGATACCACAGGTGGCGTCACGTGAACTTGAACTTTATTCCCATTTCAACTTCCCCCTTTTTAAAGCTGACCACCAGGGCCACGGGTCTGGGCCGGCTACCAGTGGCATCCCAACCGCAGAAGAGGGCCCAGATACTCGAGTTCCCATACCCTGGAGCGCGTCAGAGACAAGCATTTATTTTTCTACAGGAGTAGGGTTGGATCTTTGCCTCTCAACAGAGAGTGAGAGTGGTTTCCTTTTCCTCTACAGGAAGTGGGGGTGAACCTTTGTCTTTCTACAGGAAATAAAGGCGTGTCTTTGTATCTACAGGAAGTGGGGGTGAACCTTTATCTTTCTACAGGAAGTGGAGCTGTGTCTTTGTCTTTCTACAGGAAGTGGGGTGAACCTTTGTCTTTCTACAGGAAATAAAGGCGTGTCTTTGTATCTACAGGAAATGGGGGTGAACCTTTGTCTTTCTACAGGAAGTGGAGTGTATTTGTCTCATAAGTTAGTTGTGACTCACACAACTAAACAAGGTGAGTCTAACTATAAGTGATTATTAACCTGTACCTCGGTTAAACCCTATGTGCGTTTCCTCCCCCCCCCACCCCCCGTTTTTTTTTAAAAGGGAGGCGTGTTTTTTTCTCTCTACAGGAAGTGGAGACAAGCGTTTGGTTTTCCACAGGAAGTAGGGATGGGTCTTTGCTTCACTACAGGGAGTGGAAGTGGTTCCTTTTTTCTCTATAGGAAGTGGGGGTGAACATTTGTTTTTTACAGGAAGTTGAGGAGTGTCTTTGTCTTTCTACAGGAAGTGAAACTGTACCTGATGAAGACTCTGTAATGAGTTGAGACGTGTTGTACCTGCTATTTTATATATGTATGAATACATTTCTGAAGGAAAATAACCACCGGGCTCTATTTGGAAGCGCCGCAACATACAAGCCGAAATCCATCTAATTAATCTACTGAACTAACAGGATTTTCTAACATGAGGAAATGATCATTCCGGGAAAGCGTGCTGCTAACCACAAGAGTCAAATCTCTACTAAACGCTAAATCTCAAGGTATCTCAAAGGTGAGCAGTTTTCAGTCACCTCACCCGTACCTATTTTAATAGAGATACTGCTCTTAGATCTGCACAGTTTCTTTTTTCCATTCTCTCCCCCAGAAGCTGTGATACAGCTCCACTAAAGTACAGGAAGTAGAGGTGAACCTTTACCTTTCTACAGGAAGTGGAAGACTGTCTTTGTCTCTCTTCAGGAAGTGAGGGTGAATCTTTGTCTTTAAAAAAAAAAAAAAAAGGAAGGTGTGCCTTTATCTCTCTACAGGAAGTGGAGACAAGTCTTTGTTTTTTCCACAGGAAGTAAGGTTGGGTCTTTGCCTCTCTACAGGGAGCGGAAGTGGTTTCTTTTTTCTGTACAGGAAGTGGGGGTGAGCCATTGTCTTTATACAGGAAGTGGAGGGATGTTTTTGTCTCTACAAGATGTGGGGGTGAACTTTGTCTTTCTACAGAAAATGGAGGCTTGTATTTGTTTCAACAGGAAGAGGGGTGCACCTTTGTCTTTCTACTTGAAGTTGAGGAGTGCCTTTGTCTCAACAGGAAGACGGGGTGAACCTTTGTCTTTCTACAGGAAGTGGTATTTGTCTTTGTCTCCACAGGAAGTGAGGGTGAAACGTTTTCTTTCTACAGGGAGTAAAGATGTGTCTTTGTCTCTCTACAGGAAGTGGAGACAAGCCTTTGTTTTTACACAGATAGTAGGGTGAGTGGTTCTTTATTCTTTACTGGAAGTGGAGGATGGCCTTTCTCTTTTTGTCCCACTCTCCAGTGTGTTAGGCTAGGGTCACACCTGCGTTTTTTTTTTTTTAAACCTGATCCGGTTTTGAGCTTTCAAAAAGCTCAAAACCGGAGCAGGAACCGCTCCCAATAGGAGCCCATTATGGTAACCGGATCCAGATCTGCAGCCTGTGTGAAAAATCATGCAGGCTGAAGTTTTCGGAGCGGTTCTGGCAACCGCAATGCGGTAACCACATTGCTCAGGATGTGTAATCCTGAGCAATGTGGTCACCGTGGACTTTGTTCATCCCTGCTCCCGCAGGGATGAGCAAAATGTTAACAGTTTAATAAAAGATGCAATAATAATAATAGTTGTGGGCAACATGTCAGTAGGGGTGCCCACCCCCCCAGAGACATGCTGCCCACTCAGGACGTCATGTCATGGGTTAATACATCATTTACAGTAAGCCGGCTATTGTCGGCTCTGTAGAATTTCCTCAATGAAGCCGCGGCTCCTGACAGCTGTGCGCATACTATACGTAATGTACGTATAGTATGTGCTGCTGTCCAGGGTCCTGTAGGCATTTACATTAGATCTATGGGCAGCGCACGACCATAAATCTAATGTAAATGCCTACAGGACCTCGAACAACGGCAGATACTATACGTACATTATGTATAGTATGTGCGCAGCTGACAAAGGAGTCGCGGCTTCATTGAGAGAATTCTACAGAGCCGACAATAGCCGGCTTACTGTACATGGGTTATTAACCCATGACATGCCCACAGGAGTGGGCAGCATGTCTCTAGTGGGGGTGGGAACCCCCTAGAGACATGTTGCCCCCAACTAATATTAATATTGCATCTTTTATTACACTGTTAACAGTTTGTTTATCCCTGCGGCAGCAGGGATGAACAAACTATACGGTAACCGCATTGCTCCGGATTACACATCCTGAGCAATCCAGTTACCGCATTGCAGCTTCATCCACACATTTTGCCAGCAAAATGTGTGTGATGGCAATTGCGATTACCGCATCCAAATCTGGATGCGGTAACCACAATTGCAATTCCAAATGTGACCATAGCCAAAGTCTGCATACATATATAATAAAAAGGGAATTTTGTTAGTGAATTCAAGCCGTTGGGCAGTGGCAGAGTGCTTTAATGCTGGGAAATGAAGGAAAAGACATTGAAATACCTATACCATTGGCAGGATGTGGATGAAGAGGAAATGCCAACCCAAACGGAAAGTGTGGCAAGTTACAGGACATGAGAATCAGAACTGTTTCTGGATATATTAAACTGACATGTACAATAAATGTAGTTGTAACATGTGGAGAATGATGTCTATGGTGCTCTACAGGTGTACTTGGAATGAACAGGTTTGTCTTGAAAGGATTATCTTTATTTGACAAGTCCTGTCCAGATCTTCTATTTGATCATTTGGACATCATGGGGAGCATTCCTAAGTCAGAGGGTAACTAAAAAGAGCAGATTCAGCCAGGCCATGTACTATAAGGTCACATATGAATTTGAATGGATGCCATATAATACTACTTTCTCCTGAAGAAGCAACTGCAGGGAAAATGTGTGGTTGGTAGGAATTATTACCGGAGACAACAGATGATCAGCAGTATCAGCTAACTGATCATTAGATCCAGCTTCTTTCTTTCTTCTTCTTTCTAATATATTGTCACGTGTAGCTTCCACGGCAGTCTTCTTGAACTGCTCTGCAGTAATTAAATGTGGTGTTAATGTCAGAACCTGCTGCAGTGTTGCTGTCCATGGTCTGTGTGTTTTTTTTAGGTGAGGGGTGTATCAGGTGATGCAGTTGTCCACTCACCTGGTCTGTAACTAGTTCCCTTTCTCACCAGTAGGTGTCATTGATAGAGGTTTAGTCTGTGCTCGGACCTTGTGCTGTGAAGGTGTAGCGCTGAGTAACAGAAGCTTTCCTGAAGCTTAGCGGTTACTCTGGGATCAGGTGTCATCTAGGGAATACTAGTCTACAGGGTCAGACTAGCTCCCCTGATTCCCTCAGACCATCCCTGCCTTCCTGCTTCTACCTCATTCGTGTGCTATTATCACCCTGTAAAGGTACCTTTACACGCCGCAACTTTTGGCAGCGATTGGAGGCAACCGACCGTGCACGTTTTTGACGGTTGCCTTCGAAAGCCGAAGCCGCATGTACACGCTTCAATTCTGCCCTCAACCCAAGGTGATGTATCGTCCCGGAAGTTCCCACACCAACATTTGGAAACATCCGGTTGACTCCTGACCCCGCTTCACACGCCGCAATCCCCAAAGGAATGTGGGCGTATATGTTCAGCGCCGCAAGAACATAGGCATGACAGACTTGTGTATTCCGCGCCCCAAGCACGCTGATAAGACAACGCAATAGCGTTATGATTGGCCAGCCTGCGCAGGAAGGCTGGCTAATACATGACACCATTACAATTGTGTAGTGTAAATGGACAGCTCTTCCAATATGTCGCCCTGTGAAGGGACAGCCAATGGAAACACAGTAGCCCCCACCAATCATCGCTGATGGGGCGCGGTATCCAGCACACTGTGGCAAGCCTCTGGGAAATCACTAGGCGATGCAGATTCTATCCCTATCGCCCGTTCACACGCCAAAACCAGGGAAATTCACCTTCAGGGTTGTGTCTGGTTTTTGAACAATGCTCTGAAACCGCAACCGGGAGCAACTGCAAAAATCACCACCGGGTTCCACAATTACATGCCGCAATTGCATAGCAATTTCAGGGCAACGGTGACGAAAGTCCGGATTGCCTCTCTGTTGCAACACCGTAGTTGTGGCGTGTAAAGGTACCTTAACATATACTGTATGTTTCATTTCTCAATTATTTGGATCTCTGCATCTACTTAATGGAAATGTTTACATCTCATTGCTTAAAGGGAACCAACCACCCCAAATGACCCCCCCGGACTGTTCATATAGGTCCCTACACCCAGCACACCCATTTGCTGCAAGCGTTTTTGCTAAAAAAAAACTGTTTTAGAGAAGTGAAGATATACCTTTGTAAAGTTTAAAACATTAGGACGAGTGGGCGTTACTTAACTCGATCTCCAGCCGTGTTGCAGATGCCAGTCATCCTCCTCTACCCCATCGCAGCAGTGAAGCCCAGCCCTTTCTTCCTAGTCACAGTTTGGTGCACGGGATCTCATGCCCGTGCACACGTCATCAGCTAGAGCCGGGTCACGAGCACACGCTCTGACTTCCTGCGCTCAGCTGTGGATAATGCAGGAAGTCAGAGCGTGTGCTCGCGACCCGGCTCTAGCTGATGACGTGTGCACGGGCATGAGATCCCGTGCACCAAACTGTGACTAGGAAAAAAGGGCTGGGCTTCACTGCTGCGATGGGTAGAGGAGGATGACTGGCATCTGCAACACGGCTGGAGATCGAGTTAAGTAACGCCCACTCGTCCTAATGTTTTAAACTTTACAAAGGTATATCTTCACTTCTCTAAAACAGTTTTTTTAGCAAAAACGTTTGTAGCAAATGGGTGTGCTGGGTGTAGGGACCTATATAAACAGTCCGGGGGGTCATTTGGGGTGGTTGGTTCCCTTTCAAACACACATAGATAATTCTCATACTCAAAACCCTAGGGGTTTTGTGTATGAGAATTGTTAATTAAATAGGACCCCCTTATTTACCTGTGGTTGAAACAGATTAAAACCTATATAGATTATTTATTTTTCATTGTTGTGGGTTTTTTACATTTGATCCATTCTAGACAATATTGATTCATGTTTTTTTCCGGTGAAGAGAAGTATTCCCTATCAACAAGACAGATGACAATTTATATATCAGTGGGTATCTGACCACTAAGATCCCACCAAGAAGCAGAATGGGGCATTTTTACCGCTATTAGAATGGATCTGCAGTACACATGCTTGCCTGCCACTCAGTTCAATCTCTATAAGACTGATAAAAGACAAGCTCAGCCTTTTTCTTAAAAGGAACCTGTCACCCCAAATAACCCTTATAAGCTATTAATACCTGTTCCTGCAGCCTTACAATATATTCTAACACATCCCTGTCTCACCTTTTGTAGTAATCTACAAGCACAATAATGTAGTTAGCAAACTTACGAAAATCTTGTCACAGGGGCGTTCCTCCAAGGCATTTTGACCGGTAGGCGGGTCCCCTGTGCCACGCTACCCCTTCCTTGTTGCTCTAATACGCCCTAATAGGCGTTATTGTACAAATGCAGAGCGCGGGCACAATTTCAATATCGCGCCCGCAACGTCACCGCTGCAACACGGTCATGTGACGCCGGGACGTGTCACTTCTGGTCGCGGGTCTCACAGGCAGACTTTGCGCATGCGCAGATTGCATGCTGAGGTCTGCCTGTGTGCGACCGGAAGTGACGCAGCGATCCTGGTGTCACATGACCGCGTCGCAGCGGTGATGTTGCGGGCGCGATATTGAAATTGTGCCCGCACTCTGCATTTGCACAATGACGCCCATTAGGGCGTATTAGAGCAACGAGGCAGGGGTGGCGCGGCACAGGGGACCCGCCTACCGGTCAAAATGGCTTGGAGGAACGCCCCTGTGACAAGATTTTCGTAAGTTTGCAAACTACATTATTGTGCTTGTAGATTACTCCAAAAGGTGAGACAGGGATGTGTTAGAATATATTGTAAGGCTGCAGGGACAGGTATTAATAGGTTATAAGGGTTATTTGGGGTGACAGGTTCCCTTTAAGCGCTATCAAAAATAAAGTTGGGGTTGGATATATGCACTGCCAATCTATTTTAATGAAGGTAAAATTGTTTCATTCTGTCAATTGGCGTAGCCCCCAATGGTCTGACCACCACATATTTAACCGTTATAGGTGATAACTTCTCTTCAAATGACAACCCCCTATAAGAACAGCAAAACCTCAGCTGTAAAAAGTCTTAAGCCTCCCCACACATCTTGGATAATGCTTCGGCTGTCATTCAGCCGGCAGCTGTTTCTGCTGAGTACTCCTGTATTCTTTATAAGAGATCTACTGCAAATTATCTCTGGCAGCGAAATCGGTCATTCAGGATCTTTAACACCATCAACAATCAATCGTCTGGTGCCCCGTATTCATTAGAGTGTCGGTCAAGCCTATCGATATCAGTGTGTTCAGACGACTTTAGTGTAATGCGAATGGGGTTTTTTGGGAAGTCATAATCGATGGCAGTTGGGATGCTAATGTACCCACCGAAGTGGTAGAAGTGATCAGTTGAGTGTGATTTCCTCTACAACAGAACACAGGTTTAATATATAGTCTATGAGGTCATCTTCTTAGAGGAGAGTGGTGCTCAGATAAGTAGTTATGCCCCTTTATTTTAAGAATTGGTCTCTCCATCATTACAGATTAAACTTTAAGAGTGAAAAAAAGGCGTTTTTCCATTTTAGAAATATATGACATATTTACAGGCTGTATGATCTATGTAGGTCTCATGTCTGGAATATTTACCTGTTGAATGACTTAGGGTCTAAGAATTATAGATGAATTTCTGGAATCACAATAAGATCAAATGTGTTACACATTTCATCAAAAAACTATTTTTATTCGATTTGCATGATTCCAGCAAAGTGATAGCCAACCCACTTTGCGAGATTGGGCAGGGAGCAGACTAAAAGATAATCCTCGACACTCACTGAGCTCCTAACACGTCCCCTGCCACCCCCGCAACTTCCTATGTCCTCCAGCAACTCCCTGTGTCCTCCATGTAGGTCAAGCGTTCTTTTGGGGGATTAGGTCCACTCGATCACATGAAGGGTGACATCATTAACGTTCATTTTGCTTTGGGGTCTGGTGAGGCCTTAGTGCATAATAATTGTATCCTAATCACCATCAGAGATTTTTAGGTTGGGACTGAAATTATTAGGATCAAATTAAATCTTCTTGCTGATTCGAATGAATATGGTGGAAACAAATTTTAGGAGATTCCCTCATCTTCACTAAGGATCTTTTTCTGTTGATTGCTCTGCTCTCTCCATATACTTCAATCAAGAGTTGGCTACAATTGTTCTCTTGTAAGGGAGGAAGAACAGCAGAAGACACACTCATCTAAGATCTTGCAGTGTCTGTGGAAGAACATAGCCATCTTCTTGTCAAAAGGAATAACTAAGATTTTCATTAACATCAGGTGATAGTTTTGGCGCAGCTAATAGGTATAAAAGCCCAGGATGGCAGAGAATGGGAGGAGTTGGCAGATGGGTGAGCAACGAATCAGACCTACAGTCAACATTGCTGGAGAAGTACCCATTGATGATCCAATCTTCTAGAAGGCTTGAGTCATACTAGTCCCAGAATATAAACAAAATAAAAGGTGTTCTAATGGAGCGCTAAGAAGAGAGGATTACTATCTTATATAAGATCCAACCTTATAGAAGCCTATACGCACAAATTTTCGACAGTACAGCGTTTTCCTCAAGTGATATATCAATTCCGTATCCTATGGGAGGCTGCAGGGCCTGTGGGAAGGAAGTTATTACCCAAGCCATCACCGGAGCGAAGGGACCTGTGGTTGCTGGGCGACTGGGACCATTAACAAAGGACCTGCGGTGACGTGTTTCCGGGTCCTGGTTCACGTGGGGTCGAATTCCTGGAAAGGATCGCTGGAGAGATGGCGACGGGCCTTACGTGATCCGGAGGTCTAAAGCCCTGAGTGTTAACTGGTTTTGAGCGGAGGCGCACAACACACCAAGGTGAGCGATACTGCTACCCACCATAGACCAATTTAGTGTCTCAGAGTGCTTCTCATTTGCGCCCCTCTGTTTTTGTTTCTTATACTAGTCCCAGAAGGAAACTAAATACTGAATACCAACTCCAGAAGGAACCCAAAGACCAAATACCAACTTCAGAAGGAACCTGAATACCAAATACTGACTCCTGAAGGAACCCGAAGACTGAATACCAAACGACTCCAGAAGGAACCTAAAAACTGAATGCCAAACGACTCCAGAAGGAACCTAAAGACTGAATACCAAACGACTCCAGAAGGAACCCGAAGACGGAATACCAAACGACTCAGAAGGAACCCGAAGACTGAATACCAAAGACTAAATACCAAAGACTGAGCAAAGCTGTCAGAAGACTATCCACATGAACCAGGCTGTTGCTTCCTGATGAATTAAATCAGTTAGACAAGTGGGATTGTGACTAAAACTGGGGCGACATTGGCGCTTCCTCAACAGAGAGACTGTGACTAAGTTAACCTTAGTAATATCCATTGTCTAGTGTTATAAGAAACCAATTATACAAATATTATATTTAGAACTTGCGTAGCTGTTGTGTCTCTTTTTGTAATAACTATGACTGTTCTCTGATCGTACTGTGCCACCACTATTCCATCATTTTTGTTAAATACATTTCTTGTTGTAAGTTACCAATGAGTTGCCTTTACTATGACGTTGCATCCTCGTGAACTGTTTACACACTCTCCATTTAAGTCTATATGAGTTATGTTAGAAACCAGGCAAGTTATCTAATTTCCTTTCTCCTGATAGTTGGGGAAGGTCCCAGCATAATACCACAAACTGGTAATACCCCTACCACTATGATATACTCCGAAAGAGTAGCTACCCTCTATAGTTATTTCCATCTTATAGTTCCAATTACTGATCACAGATATTACATATTTCATTGTATGCAATTTTTACTGTATCTCAATGTCTTTCTATGATATTTAATCATTTACTTCAAGTTCGCAAACCAAGATCCTTGTGAGGTTTCATGAAATAACCCCATAATAATGATTCATTCATTATCAGCTGCCATTATAGCACAAACACTTGACATCTAATACTTATCTCCATTAAAAATAAATATGAAGGCACAGTCCATCAAGACTTCCCAGCGACTTGTCTTGCTATGTGTCAATTTTCCAGTTGTGAAATGTTCATCCATCTCAGATAATATAACTGGAAACAGTGAGCCGATGCTTAGCCGGCTTCATAGCCTTTTGATCTTCAGTCTTAAGGAAGCCTGCTGAGAGGCAGCTCCGCAAATAACCTCATTGGAGAGCCAACTCTTCACTGTGTATGTTTCCACCATACATAATTGATTACAATGATAAAAGCAATAACCTCGGCCTTATTTTTCTTCTCGACTCCTAATCCCTTACTCTGCAATTATTAGATTTTCACACTTCTATAGCATTAGTATCATGTAGGTAGGAGGAGGGATACCGCTAACTTGAAGTATTTGCTTCATGAAAGTTTAAAAAGTTAATTGTATTGGAGATTCACTTTGGTCGTTGGGACCTTCCAGGAAAAAAAGCCTTGTAATAAATGCCTAAATGGTAAATATTAATCAAGGAGTTTGAGTGGAGGTGTAGTACTGAAGATGGATTAATATATTATACAACTCAAGCCTTGTGCAAATTACTTGCATAGACCCATTTAGTAGATGTGTGGGTGTTAATCTGTTAAACAGGGGCGGACCTACCGTGGTGCAGCTGGTGCAGCTGCACCAGGGCCCCGAGCGGCTAGGGGCCCCTCAAGCCTGCAGGGGGGCCCCCAGCCAACCCCCATGACCCTGTCCAGAGGAGAGGGGTTAACCGGGGGAAGCTTCCTGCTTCCCCTGACTGAGCCCGCCCCTCCTCTCCTCTGCCGCCCCGAGCGCGGCTCCCAGCGCGGCTTGCACGACACAGGTAGGAGAAGCCGCACACATAGCCCCGCTCACCGCCGTTGCCTGGTAGCACCTTCCCCTCACCATCATCTGCTGCTGCACTAGGGCACCCAGGTCGAAAGTCCACCACTGCTTTTAAATGTATTGTGAACATGAAAAGTATCCAAAATAAATTGTGGAATGTTCGATTAGATGCTGTTTTAAGAGACAAATGAATTGGTCCGAAACAAATTGAATTAGTTTAGAATTTGACAGAAGTTTTGAATTGTGGCAAATCGGAACCTTTTTGGGATTTGATTCACATAAAGGGTTCTCATTATGATGTGTGTCACCACGTCTTATGTGACCCTGTGAGTCCAATCACTAGCCAAAGAGAAAGAGTTGGAAGATGCGAAGACTGGCATGGAGGACTAAACAGCTCTTGCGTCAAAATCGGCATCAGATAGATGAGGACAGGTAAGTATAATATATTTTATTATTATTTATTAATATCTTGCCTCCTAATTAGTGATGAGCGAGTGTAATCAATACCATTCGTTAGTACAGTATTTGCGATGCTCGTTACTAAGTGAGTATCACTGGTGCTCGTTAGTGATGTGTCGATGGTGAACGATCTGACACATATTGGTGGCTCACACAGGGACACAAAGGGTCGGCACCCCAGTGAGAGCATATTCAATGTTAGGGTCTCTCTGGGGGGCATAGCAAGGAGGTTTATTCATTGAAAACACACAAAAAAGTCCACCCTCCTGCTTAGTCCTGGAAATACTCATTTTATAGCCGAATGTTTGTGGGCAAAGCCAGTCAACAATTGACTGACATTAGACTCCCTATTCGGACAAATACGCGAGTATTACGAAGTATACAAGCATAGCGATTACCAATGTTTTTCTACTCACACATCCCTGCTCCTTATGCTTTCAAGTCTGAGTACAATAAGTGTCTTTTTACAGCAATTCGGGTCACTTTTAACTGATTTTATTTGAACCAAATAAAAATTTGACAACCAATTTGAGAAATATTTCAGAAGTTTTTGCTCCTCTTTAGTGCTTTGACAAGAACGTAATTGTTTCTAGGGAAAAATTAGGTTTTATAATATCGGGCCATTATATTGATCGCTTATAGTTCAATAAAATCATACCTGCTCCTCTGATCTTCCCCCTCCCTCATGGGACATAAATTTTTAGCCTGAGAGCTTCATGCAGGAGCAGAGAACAGGAGTTGTGCTGGGGGCGCGGATGCTGTGAGCTGCAGGATCAACCTACATTCCAGTGAGGAGTGATGATGATGATCCATTGAATGTGGAGGGATAGGAAGATACCTTGTTCCTATGGGGGAGGGGAGACCATGCAGAGCTGAATCCATCAGTGTAGTGCTCTGCCTGTGCTCCTAGCCTCACAATAACAGTACACATTATGCATCATCATACAGAAGAGGATTACAGTGTGTACTTGAATCTGCTTGGTCAAATGATTGTTATTTCAAGCCTGGACACCCCTGTCACATAGGATAGTACATCAGAGACAGGATTGTAGTGTGAGCATGGGGCTGGCAGCCCCGCCCTCTGCCATACCCCTTCCCTATACAGACATGTGAGGGGGTTGTAGTATAGGATGATTCTGCAGCTCCCAGGGTCCACACCCTCGACACACCTCCTGCTTTCTGCTCCTACATGATGCTGCCAGGATGAAAATTCTCTCTCCTACGAGGGGTGGTCAGAGCTGAGCAGATATGATTTTATTGAACTATAAGCGACCTATAAATCCTAGAACTGCGGTGTACAGCTCTGCTTCATCATGTAAGAAGGCAGGGACAGTACTACAAAGTTTTCTCTTACTGGAGTTCCCCTTTAAATTTAGCCATACAGAAGAAATATCCCCAAGGGAGAAAGAACAATCTACTTTTCAATGTTGAAAGGCCCGTTTTCACTGTGGGCACCATGCATTTAAAAAATTGAATTTACACAAAGGCATGGTGCCTTCAGTGGATCATGGTGGTGGCCATGTCCTTATGTGGGGGGACATGAAAACTGCTGATGTCAGGGGCTACATGTCATTGATGATATCAATAATTCACAAATATTGTGCTCTATAGTGAAAGAGAAGATGCTCCCATCCCTCTATGCCCTTGATAGACCAGCACTTTTGCAACATATCAATGAGCCAAAACACACACCTGTTGTATCTCTGAAGAACAGGATCAGGATGAACATGATGCAGTGGCCAAATGTGTTCTGATCTGACTCCATCTGAAAACCAATGATGAATTCTGAAGAGACAAGTTGTCATCACTTTCCATCCAGCATTCTGTCATGGGTTCCTATTACAGATGAAGGAGTTAGTTGGCAGGATGGCATTGATGGGAAAAGGCAATCAGGGGCATTAGTCTGACCCTTAGACTTGGGGCCCCTAGCTGACCCTGTTCCCAGACGTTCCTCTGAAGGTGAGCATGTCTGGCTGCCACCCTGGTTCTGCTTCGTACCAGCCTTAGGCTATCACCCCCTCACCTCCACCAAGGAACCAGAATAAGCACATCAAACAAATCCCCCACAAGAAGGCAATCTCCAGGAAAGCTACATGACAGCTTCAGCAGAAACTGCAACAGCCTACACACAGCTCACGGTCTTGCAGAGAGTGAACTCTATCAGCGACACCAGCTGATGAGTCATAGCACTACTTAAAGGCTGGGGAGTGGAAGACCACATCACCTGATATACTCAGCAACTGGTACTGTAGAGCCACAGAAGTTAACCCTTAATAGACTGAAGGAAATTAACTCCATTTAACTACTACAGTGCAACTCACAGAGACTGCAGAGCAGTCTACACTTGACCCATCCAAGCTCTTGAAGAATGGAAAAAAATAGATCTTGCAATATGTCACTAATTTGTTCATTCCGTGGCTAGAAGACTTAGTGCTGTCCTTAAAAAGGAGGGCATACAAAATACTAGATGTAGTAGTTTTCGATGTGGGGTGTACTCATTTTTACATCAACAAATTTGAGTAAAACAGAAGATTTTGTAATGAAACTTATATTATTAACCTAACTTTCATGTTATGGGTTAAAAATGTTCTAGTCTTGTGACATGTTTGAGAATTATTCTTGTATTTAGTGAGATATTGATTAAAATCTTCATTTCAAAGGGGGTGTACTCATTTATGCTGCACACTCTACATGATCCTGCAACTAACTTTCACAACCAGAATTAAAACATTAATTGTAATACAAACCCATGTGGACTTTGTGTACAGGGTCTATGCCAATATCTTTGCTTTGCCTATGAGACTTTATAAAAGCATATAAAGATAGTGGTCTCCAAAGCACTCCGAGTTGTAAAAACATCAATAACCATATATGAATGCCTCACTCTGTGATTTATAACTCCAATATTACAGTAATATACCGCATGGAGACAGATTCATTTGTATCAATCCTGGTCTCATACTGTCCATATCTTACCTTATATCTTACATAGGTGGTCTTTTATACATGACATTTTAAAGACAAAAAATATCTGAAAAGTATTTTGCCATCTGTGACATGTAAAAAACTTTCAAACATACAGTAAAAATAACTACACTTTTAATAAGAAAAAATTGATATGTTATAACTACAAATGAGTGGACCCATCAAAGTTAAGGTTCCAGGGGTTCTTTAAAGTTCTGTTCTGGACTCGAACTTGACCGGTACCTCATTGGAAGTAACTGATTGAGCAGTTTGGCTCTCTGCCCATATACAGCCAACCTTAAACAAAGCACTTCCGGGGGCAGGAGAGACGGGATTTAGTCATTTGTACGCTACATCCTATAACACTGATTTTACCCCCAGTGTGAGACAATCAAACACTGCAAGCGGCTCCCACTGGGCCAAGCACTGATCATATGCAAGCACACCGATGATCGTTCCAGTGGTTTTCATACATAAAGCACCCGAACTCCAAACTAGAACGCTGATTTTTTAGTAAAGTCTGTGTTCGGTATGATCACCCAACTTTACAGTTCGGGTCCGCTCATCTCTAGTTATAACCAGGGCTGTGAAATCGGTAAGCTAAACATCTGACTCCGACTCTGACTCCGACTCTGACTCCTCAATTTCCCTGAATCCGACTGCGACTTCAACTCCAACTCCACCAAAATGGACACCAACTCTGACTCCAAACCCATGGCTGTGAAGTCAGTATGCCATAGATCAGGAATATCACTGCACTCTCAGAGTCATATATGATGCAAAGTGAAAAACTTTTATTGTATTTTGATCAACAAGCGACCACTGACGCCGTTTCGGTCCACAATATCGGGCACAGAAGCCACAGCGCGGGATCTCAGGGCACTATCTACCCAGGTTACCATTATATGCAGTATCCTGTACCTGCCTTACTAACTACACCATTTAGGAGTGCTGGGGCCACTATTGAACTTATGGTGGAACAGCATGATACTTATGGGACGGTTCTATTGAGTACCCCCGGAGTCAACAAAGCCTATCACTACCACAGCGATTCTTTGAGAAAGGTCCGATATTGTGGACCGAAACGGCGTCAGTGGTCGCTTGTTGATCAAAATACAATAAACGTTTTTCACTCTGCATCATATATGACTCTGAGAGTGCAGTGATATTCCTGATCTATGAATACGGGTTCCAGTAATCCTTTCACTTGCACCTCAAAAAAACTCCAAAACTGAGTGCACGCCATTCACACAAGCTTCTAAGTCAGTATGCCACACATCCAACACTGACTGCTCAATTTCCCTGAATCCGATTACGACACTGTCCACCAAAATGAACACCAACTCCACAACCATGGCCGTGAAGTCTGTAAGCCAAACATCCAACTCCAACTCCTCAATTTCCCTAAATCCAGCTGCGAATCCGACTTCAACTCCACCAAAATGGACACCGACTCCGACTTCAAAACCATAGCTGTGGAGTCAGTAAGCCAAATATCCAATTCTGACTCTGACTCCGACTACTCAATTTCCCCTGAATCCAACTCCGACTCCACCAAAAATGGACACCAAACCCTACTTCATGAGTCCGACTCCACAGCCCTAGCTATAGCCACCGTCCAGAAGTCCTGATCTCTGGGTGTCTGGGTCCTGAAAAGTCCTAAAATGAGAAGAATGTTGATTTCAGTTTTTAATATAAAAAAAATATGTTCCATTGCGATTCAGAGTTGTTAACTAGTTTAAAAAGGGCGACATCTTTTTACAGGTACTGTGTATGTTATTCTATCTAATACAGACCAACCGGTATATGTCATGATGTTGCCGTCTACTGCAGAATGGATGAGCTCTGCCTTGTTATTTTGGAGCAAAATTGGAAGAAGAAATTATTACTTGGCTTTGTAGACTCTTCTTTGTTCTTGGTTCCATTCCGGAATAAGGCAACGTCTTTGTAGCTAATTCTACAGCGTGAGGCTATTCTGGCAGATGCTCCATGAGATTGACATGTTTCACTCAATAGATTGTCCAGTCACACATACAGACACAATCCTTTGAGAGACTGCTCCAGGTGACCCCAATACAGTCTGCGTCAAGCTTCAAAGAGATTTCCGCTTACCATGCATCAGACTGTTCTTCCCGAGTTGACACTCAAAAGTAATAGTTTTCACCCCTTGTAAATTGGAAATGTTATTTTCTTCCCTTTATTTTTCTTAAGTTTTTCCATAACATTCAGATTCTGTGAAAAGTCTCTAGATATTTATGCATGTCAAGCCATTTTCAGGTATCCTGCGGTGAAAAAAGAAGCCTTAAACACAGAGGGTTTCTTCAGCTTATTTCTCGTCAAAACACATTGGATGGGTTTATTCCCTATTTATCATTTTCCTTTATACACAACGATATAGGTAGAGTATTAATGAATGTTTAATACCCAATGAATGTCTAGCACACTTACTATATAAAACTAATGAAAACGATTTATAAAATCCCAGGAGATTATCATGAATGCCAGCATACAGATAGCACTGATCATTGGCGTTAGGATTGCCTGGGTCTTCTTCTGAGCGGGACAGAGCAGCTTCACGACAAATAAAAATGCAAAAAAAGTTACATTAGGATATAACATTAAGGTACCATATTCCAGAAATCAAAAGCAAAATCCAGTAATAAAGGGGTTTGCCACAATTCTATTAAAGATGGCCCTATCCCTAGGATAGGCCATTAATATCTGATAAATTGGAGTGCAACAACCGGCACTCCCACCAGTCAGTTGTTACCAGCGCCTTTGACGGTTGGAAGTTCTAGGACACTGCCGGAACACATCAGCTTTATAATTTTCTATAGTGGCCATTGTCAGGAACTGAAGATCCAAGTTACCAGCTTATCGATGGGAGTGTCATGGTATACAAACGTGCTAATCTATCCCTGGGAGAGGCCATCAATATCTAAGTAGTGAGTGTCACACCTTGATCTCAGGATATGATCTGGAGGCCTCTTGTTCGGTGGTTGGTTTGCTTTCCTACTGAGCCAAAGCTTGGCCAGTCTCTGTCCAATCAACGGGACGTTGATTTGCAGTTAGCTGTTCTCACTTGCTTACTTTATCTCTGTCCTATCAGATCCCAGGTGAGGCTATTTATACTTTCCTTTCACCAACCTTCTTTTCTGGCTAAATATCTGTGTGGATTTATGCTAAGGTATTCCATTCCTGCAGCTAAGGGATTTTGCCTGTTAGGCAGAGACCAGTGTTCTTTTTACTTGTATTCTCCTTTGCCTTACCTGTACTTTCCTTCTGTTTTCAGATTAGTTTGTAGCAGGTTACCCTTGGTTGCATTTATTATTTCTCCTTTGTCCACTTGTGCACATGTCAATGTTTACTCACCTCTGGTTTTTGTCTACCCTTGCATACTTACCTTATCCTGGTTCGTCAGAAAGATTGAAAAACAGCTTGATGGCCTTTTAGGGAGTTAGGTCCGAGCTGTGTTTTCTAATTGTGTGGCTTGGAACATTCTCTTCTGTACAGGAACTGGTAGAGTGTGGGTGCGGCTTCAGTGGTTTAGGCTTTATTTTTCCGTTTACCCGTATGTGAGTTGATACACGCATAACAGCGGGCAATCCCTTGAAGATCTGAAGATATCATTAATGGGGCATATATTTTTGGATCCCTACTGATGATTATTCCTAGAGACCACTTTGAGATTTCTGTAACTGGGAATAACTGACACAGGCCATGTTCACACATATCAGTTTTTTTGGCCATCTCTACGTTTTTTGGGCTGTTAAAAAAAACGCAGGTGCGTTAACCCAGGGTGCATTTGAGTGTCCATGCGTTTTTCAGCTCCACCTGCGTTTTTTTCCCCCAGTCCAAAAAACGCTGCATGCAGCGTTTTTTGGGTGCTGGAAAAAAACGCAGGGGTTGTTTCCAAAAACGCATGCGTTTTTTTAACATGGGGCCCTATGGGAAACGCATGCGTTTTTAAAAGGCACATAAAGGCACCCTGCATCAAAGCTTGCGTTTTTGCCTGCATTTTTGAAGAAAAAATGACAAAGTTCAAAAACGATTCTAATCCTTTCAGACACATAAGGGACATTTTTTAGCACTCCTAAAAAAACGCATGTGGTTTTAGGAGTGCTAAAAAAACGCAAATTGTGTGTGAACAATGCCACAGTCTGCATCTGTTGTAACATTTAAGGGGCTATCTCTAAAACCCCTGTCACACCTGGCGACAGGGCTGGGTATGTCAGCGGCGACTGGCGGGTGCGCGCATGTTTTTGGCGCCCCGCCAGCGTCACCGTCCCCCGTTTACATGGGGCGACACCTCCAGCCCCATGCCGGCGAGCTGTCAGGCTGCATCGCCGCCGGGGTGTCTGGAAACCCCAGCGGCGATGCAGGGCAATGGAAGCCTATGGCTCCCATCGCCTGACAGGTCGCCGGTGCCCGGTTACATGGGGTGATGTGTGCACATCGCCCCATGATGGTCGCCTGGTTTCAGAGCACTGCTGTGAAACCAGGCGACCGGCCGGCACCGCAGACATCGCCCCTTTACATGAGGCGACATAGGGGCGATGTCGCCGTCGATAGGCCACGCCCCCACATCGCCTCTGTTATCGGCGGCGATGTGGCCCCATGTGACAGGGGCTTTAGATCTTTTCTTGCATGTATTTTACAAGATTACCAGGGGGCCAGTGATTGGCTGCCGTAGATGTGTGGGTATATATGATATAATTGCTGTAAGGAAGTAGTCATAGATAAATGGAAAGGCCATCAGGGCATTGAAGAGGTACTTTTTTTTAGTCCCGGACAATCTGGTTACCGGGCATATGTTTATTTGACAAAACTCTCATATTTGCACCATTATGGAGTGAGCAATGAGGTGCTAACAGTATATCTTTGCAATGGCGGAGATTCAGGGCGGATGGTGTGGAGAGATGGGGCACACGGCCCAACAATCAAACCCATCGGACCGAAACCAGGTAATTATAACACAGGGTGGGAGACTTTTATAAAGTATTTATTTAGTGCACAGGGGCAGTCAATGCATAATAGTGTAGGTGGCGCCTTTGATTTAAAAGCCTAACATCTGGTGACACGTACCCTTTAAGATCCCATCTCCAGACTATCTCTGGTATATAGAAGCTAGGACAGGAGCAGCATCCGTTTCATATGAAGTCTGGCTCTGTAGTCACTTAGAAGTACAATTGATCGATTGAAATCAGACTTATTAGCAAAGTACTGTAGACATGAATGACTGCTGTAAAGACGTGGTTAAATAACGTGCTATTTGCAGCAATTATAGCAATTTGTAAAGAGAAAAATCAGTATTTTCAGTAACATTTGATGATTTTTCTTTGGCACAGGTGGCATTATCCTCCGACGGCCCCTCCAACTAAAACTTCACTCATGTTTCCATAGAAATCTATTGATTAGAGAATAATTTCACTTAATATTTTTTTTTTTTTAGAGCGCTATGCTTGCTTACACTAACTGCACCTTCCCTTCGCAATCGTTCTCATCTTTTGTTCGGCTCACTAGGTTTCCTAAGTGCTAGATTTTATTGAGTAAATTCAAGCTGTCACTTCAACTGCCTGAAGGATGGCTGAAATAGAAGGCATAACACTAAAAGAAAAGTAGGATAAAATAATCTTGTCAAGCCAGAAAAACTGATTGCTTGAAGTTGTAGCCTTCAATCAATACACTAATTCCACAATTTATACCCCTTTCAATTGGAGAGGAAAGAGACCCTGATATGGTATTTCTTAGCTTACTGGCTAACTGACCTTCTATCTATGTGAATGTGGGATTAGCAAGTTTTTCTGCTTAGTGAAATTGACTATGAAAATAAGAAAGAAAA
>JARQOC010000011.1:27001808-27020758 GCA_033576535.1 Allobates femoralis
AGTCCTCAGCAGTCCACTCCCTGTACCTTTCCCCCAGTCCTCAGCAGTCCACTCCCTGTACCTTTCCCCCAGTCCTCAGCAGTCCACTCCCTGTACCTTTCCCCCAGTCCTCAGCAGTCCACTCCCTGTACCTTTTGCAGAATATCAGTCGGTCCCTGATGTTTTTTCTGGAGAGAAGTGGCTTCTTTGCTGCCCTCCTTGAAACTAGGCCTTGCTCAAAGAGTCTCCGCCTCACAGTGCATGCAGAAGCACTCACACCAGCCTGCTGCCATTCCTGAGTAAGCTCGGCACTGCTGGTAGTCCAATCCTGCAGCTGAAA
Source organism: Allobates femoralis (assembly GCA_033576535.1). Lineage (NCBI taxonomy): Eukaryota > Metazoa > Chordata > Amphibia > Anura > Aromobatidae > Allobates > Allobates femoralis. The sequence goes on from JARQOC010000011.1 coordinate 27,002,128, forward strand.
CAGTTTTAAGATACGGTCCTGGCGCTTGCTGGTCTTTCTTGGGTGCCCTGGAGCCTTTTTGACAACAATGGAAGCTCTCTCCTTAAAGTTCTTGATGATGCGATAGATTGTTGACTGAGGTGCAATCTTTGTAGCTGTGATACTCTTCCCTGTTAGGCCATTTTTGTGCAGTGCAATGATGGCTGCACGTGTTTCTTTAGAGATAACCATGGTTAACTGAAGAGAAACAATGATACCAAGCACCAGCCTCCTTTTAAAGTGTCCAGTGGTGTCATTCTTACTTAATCAACCTGTGTTAAGACTCCTAAACAAGGCTCCACAGACTCTATTTACTTAATCATGACTGATTGATCGCCAGCCCTGTCCTCATCAACACCCACACCTGTGTTAATGGAACAAACACTAAAATGATGTTAGCTGATCCTTTTAAGGCAGGACTGCAATAATGTTGAAATGTGTTTTGGGGGTTTTAAGTTCATTTTCTAGGCAAATATTGACTTTGCAAGTAATTGCTGTTAAGCTGATCACTCTTTATAACATTCTGGAGTATATGCAAATTGCCATTAGAAAAACTGAAGCAGTAGACTTTGTAAAAATTAATATTTGTATCATTCTCAAAACTTTTGGCCATGACTGTACATCATTATGCAAAAGACTATCCTAAATGAAAGAAAGGGGTGTTTAGAAGCCCAGTAGATAAAGAACAGCATCGTTATTTTCTTCCGCGAATTTGAGGGCCCTTCTGCTAAATAATGCTCTTGGCTGGATAGGGACCTCAGGTATTTCAAACCAACACATATCAAGAGGTGTGACCCATGTCAGAGAAGGTGCCCCCGATGCCTTTATTTTCTTACACAATGGAAACAATTTTTTTGTTCAGGAAATCCAAGTACACTGACAAAAAAAGAGTTCTTGTGATTAAATTGCAACAGCACTATAATTACACTGATTAAGCAAGCGATGATTGCCAGCTATAAGGACCTCAATGGTCCTCCCTCATAAACATAGGCAAACACTCTCTATCAATTAAATATGATACTTCCACACTAATCTTCTATACTACTATGCTATCAAACATTATCTTTACAAGTTTCTTCATCGTTTTATTGGTTTCCATGATCCCCTTCTCGATGGCTAAGGCTCGAGTCGTGACATCTCACTAGGCAGATTCACTACAAAACGGCTGCTGCAATCCCTGCCTTTGCTTTTATATGGGCTATGATAATTCATCCTGATTGGCTGTACTATTCCATGTGCTGTAATAGCTAAGAAGCATTATGGGAAACCCCATTATCAGTATGCAAAGCCATGAGGACTATCCTTCTCTGCCTGATGCAATATTCCATATGTGTTAAATGGAGGCAGCCATTTAAGGCAATTCATGCAAAGAGAATTATATGTTGTTTGACTATTGTTGAAGCTCTAAGAGTTAGTTATGAGCATGCATGCTCGCTACTGCTCAATACTCAATCAAGCATCGAGGTGCTCATGCAAGCTCGTTACTCGATCAAGTATTGTGGATGTTTGAGTGAAGGTTTGAGTCTCTGCCTCACAAGTTCCAAAACATGTTAGGATTGTCTGTCAATCACGGTAATGACATAGCCATGTGGGCTACTGGCATTACTGTGACTAGCAGGCTGCATCACATCATCAGGTCTTATATGAGACACGGGGAAGTGATGCTCATTCCACTGCAGTTCAGAGAGGGTTGATGTAGGAGAAAGAGCTTAGAATACAGCAGGTATATAGGCAGAATTGTATACTGGCACCCTTTAGTGTCTTTCATGTAGTAACTTAATAAATAGATCATTTAAATAAACAGCATGAGGTTCCACCTTTTTTGATAACCAGCCAAGGTAAAGCAGACAGCTGCAGGTTGGTATTACAAGGTTGGGAAGGCCCATGGTAATTTGGCCCTTCCCAGAATAAAAATAACAGCTCGCAGCCACCCAGAATTAGCACGTCCATTATTTGTGCCAATTCTGGTGCTTCGCCCCAGCTTTTCCCAATTTCCTTGATACTGTGGCAATCAGGGTAATGTTATTTCTGAACGAGAAATCATAGGTTGGAGAATCGAATTGGGGGACGTCGTGGGACCAGTACACCATGGATTACGTTTGAGCTTTGTGGATTTTTATTAAAATATTGAATTGTTGGGGAATAGTGAGGTTGAGTCTCTATTAAAACAAAACTATTTTCTCTTGTGTGTATGTGTTTACGCTTTACATTTACTGGGTTAGTAATGGGGGTATGTGATAGGTGCCTCTTCATTACTAACCCATGGGCTTGATGTCAGCTAATATTACACAGCTGATATCAACCTCAACAAATATTACCCTGATTACCCTGATTGCCCCTGATTGCCACCACAGGACAATCAGGAAGATCCAGGCAAAGAAAAAAGATGCAAAAACGCATATAAAACATCACAAGTGAGTGGAAGTCTGGGATTCATTCAGAAATTCAGCTGCGTGAAAGCCTGTACACTGAATGTGTAGAATCCACACAGGAACCGTTGAAATGCATAGCAGCAAGAAACAGCTGTCATCCTCATACGGTACCCACATCTATATGTCCACCGGCAATGCCTTTTAAATGACTTTGTAAAAAGAAGTGATTTTACACAACGGTGAGTGCCACCTTTATACTGTATTTTTCTTCTTCTGTGTAGATTAGAAACCGTTTGCAGCTCTAGTTGTAAGCACCCGGGATGTTGCTATTTTTACCATTTTCACCTCTAAGTTAGATCCCGATTTAGTTTTTGGACCTCTGTTTTGGATCTTTAAAACACTGATTGTGTGCATGTACTATAAAACATACACAATTGAAGATAAAATAGATTTTACTGGAAAAAATAATGTCAGGAAACATTCTTTCCTGAATAATGATTTGCGTACATAAGGCATAACTAAAAAGAAAGAAATAACCCTCTTTTCCACCACTTTAGACTGTGCGTACACGTTGAGTATTCGGTTGCAGAAATTTCTGCTGCATTTCTGCATCTATTGGAAGGAGAAATGCAGCAAAAATGTGTGTTTTGCTGCATTTTTGTCACGTCTTTGATGCATTTTTCACCTACATTTTTCTAGCATTTTTGGATTTGTTATTATTAATTGGTATCCAAAATCGCTAGCAAAAGGCAGGTCAAAAACTTTGCAAAGACGCACCAAAACAAGCGTTTTTGCTGATGTCTTTTTCCTGTCAAGAGATGCAAAAATGGTACAGAATTTCTGCAATCAAATACTCAACATGTGCATATATGCAAAGAATTTACATGCCGCTTATTATTTTCTGCACCAAATCTGCAAGTCACAAATAAGCAACGTTTGCATGACACTTCAGATTTCTCATTGACTTTGGTGGCAAAGTACCTGCGGTCCTCACATAATCTCCTTCTCTATTCCCCACTTATCTCTTCTTTTCACAATCGCATAAACGATTTCTCTCGTGCATCCTTCATACCCTGGAACTCTCTCCCCCAACATATCAGACTCTCACCAACTATGGAAACCTTCACAAGGAACCTGAAGACCCACCTCTTCCGATACGCCTACAACCTGCAGTGAACCTCAGTCTACTAAAACATCTCACATCCACTAAAGCGCTGCATGACCAGCTCTACTCTATCCTAGTGTATCATCACTCATCCTTTGTAGACTGTGAGCTGTGGTTCCTCTCTCCTCCTGTACCTATATGTGCCTTGTATTTCTCATAACTATTGAACTGATCTCGATTGTGTCTGCCCCTTTTAACATGTAACGCTTTTGTAACAAATCTGCACTCAAAAATGCTTAGAAAAATGTGCTGAAAATGCAACATGTGAACACAGCCATGCAGCTGAACTTCTGCCTGAACACACATCTCCGCTCATTTGCATTTGGCCTTTTTTTTACATGTTTTTGCACATATGTTTTTGCAACCTTTTTAATGCATGTATCTTTGTCTCTATAAAGTTGGTTGAAAAACAGGAAGCCGAGACCAGGCGCCAATAATGAGCATTGTTGTCAGTACCCAGGACTAGGGATGAGCGAGTATGCTCTGCGCTACTCGTTACTCGCACGAGTATCCCGGTACTCGGGATGCTCGGCGTACAGTCGTACGAGTACAGCCGAGATGCTCGGACTGCTCGCTAATAATTAGCAATCTGACACACATACACAGTTCCCTTCAGTGCACACAGTGAGCTGGCACCACACAGGGAGCAGATTCATTGTTAGGATCCCTCTGGGGGCCACAGCAAGGTGTTATATGTTGCGGTGATTTAAAAAAGTCCCCCCTCCCGCCCTTTCCCAGAAATATTCAATTTATAACCGGAAGTCTGTGGGCGGAGCCTGTCACTCATTGACTTACATTGGGCCCGGTGCTCGGGCCGAGTACACGAGTATCTTGAGATGCTCGGCCAGAGCACCGAGCACCCAAGCATTTTAGTGCTCGCTCATCACTACCCAGGAACTGTAATTAGCTGTACTTTATTGCTATTTACAGTTGCCAGAGCTGCGTTGGGGAATCGTGGATTATGATGGGACTTCTTGGGGACATTTTTGAAAATAAATTGGTCAATGTGTGAAAGTGTGGAGGAGTCTTCATTCAAATGAACTATTTTTTTCCTATGTGTGTGTGTTTTTCACTTCACGTTTACTTGGCTTGTAATGGGGGTGTCTGATAGTCGCTTCTCCATTACTAACCCCTGGGCTTGATGCCAGCTGACATTACACAGCTAGCATTAACCCCAAAAACCATTATTCCAATTGTCACTGCACCAGGGCAATTGGAAGAGCAGCAAAGCACCAGAGTTAGTACATCTAGCTTGATCTCCCAATTATGGGGTGGCTACCATTGACCTTCCCAGCCTGATAATATAAGCTCTCAGCTGTCTGCTTTACCTTGGCTGGTTATGAAAAATAGGAAGGACTCCATGCAATTTTTTAAAAATTATTTATTTACTTCCATGCAGCGACTTGGGAGTCAGAAGTGCATCCAGGCATCTCCTCTATGCTACTCCCATTCCATTTAAGTGCTGTTTCCATCTATTTAAGTGATTTTCCTGACCCCAGCTCTGCTAGGGGGGTCTGCCAGGAAACTGCTTGAGTTTCCCATTGACTTCCATTTTACTTGTTACTCAAATCAAGCCTATCAAACCTGCTCAATTCAACTAATGAGCACTTGAGCAGTTTAGTGATCATTCATCACTACTCATAATTTGTCATAAATTCAATTGACATCAAATTGATTTGACCATCTCCATAAACAAGAGTGCTAAGCATTTTTTGCAGGCACCTATAGTGATGGAATTGAACAAAGCATGAGTTTTATTCCTCTGCCTTGGTATACAGAAAAATGTGTAATGCTAGACATTACTTTGGTGGAAAGGGGTACCAACATGAATCATCACCCAATGCTACACTTTACTTTGGGGACAAAGGTACCAACAGAATCATCACCCAATGCTACACTTTACTTTGGGAGAGAAGGGTACCAACCTGAATCATGACCCAATGCTACACCTTATTTTGGGGAGAAAGGTACCAACCTGAATCACAACCCAATGCATGACTTTCCTTTTCTACCAGATGACTTCTTGACACTTTACTTCGGGGGAGGAGAATTTCAACTTGAATGATTACCCAATACTACACTTTACTTTGGGGGAGCAGGGTACCAAACTGAATCATCACCCAATGCTACACTTTACTTTGGGGGAGAAGAGTACCAACCTGAATCATCACCAATGCTACACTTACTTTGGGAGAAGGTACCAACCTGAATCATCACACAATGCTACACTTTCTTTGGGAGAGAAGGTACCAAACTGAATCATCACCCAATGCTACACTTTACTTTGGGGGAGAAGGGTACCAAACTGAATCATCACCCAATGCTACACTTTACTTTGGGGGGAGAAGGGTACCAAACTGAATCATCACCCAATGTTACACTTTACTTTAGGGAGAACGGTACCAAACAGAATCATCACCCAATGCTACACTTTACTTTGGGGGAGAAGGATGCCAAACTGAATCATCACCCAATGCTACACTTTACTTTGGGAGAGAAGGGTATCAACCTGAATCATGACCCAATGCTACACTTTATTTTGGGGAGAAGGTTACCAACCTGAATCATCACCCAATGCAACACTTTACTTTGACACTTTACTTTGGGGGAAGAGGATATCAACTTGAATCATTACCCAATTCTACACTTTACTTTGGGGGAGAAGGGTACCAACTTGAATCATCACCCAATGCTACACTTTTCTTTGGGAGAGAAGGCTACCAAACTGAATCATCACCCAATACTACACTTTACTTTGTTGGAGAAGGGTACCAAATGGAATCATCACACAGGGCAAACAATTTTACTATTAAAAATATGTTAAGAAATTCCTATGAAGGCCGTGCCTTTATATATAAGAGTAAGTTCACCCTTGGCTCACCTAAGGTGAGTGTCCAAATTAACATTAACATATATTGATACCAATCTGACATAAAACAGTCCATGAAATTATCCTACATTCCCATAATGTTGCTTTTGAGGAAAAGAAAAATTAAATTCCAGATATGAAGTTGGATGACAACCACAAATTCATTAAGAAGGCCGCTAAAACAATTCACGCATAAAAAGAGAAAGAGTCAATGTCATTTTTGGTGAATCATCTTAATAGCCTTAGTCATAAAAAAAAATGTAAAAACGCCTAATAGGTAATTTTACTTCCTCAGAATGGTCTGAAGGAAAACATCCAGTGAGGTTCGCTGAAGAAAAGCTTATTTTTGAAAGCCTTGATAATCAATTTGTGTTTTATCTATCTCAGGCCAGATTCGCTCTGTTCTTGGAATGCTCTTAATTTCTGCCTAAAAGTTCCACACCTTTTGCCTATAGGGACTTTGTATTATTGTCAGTTTCAAGAGTTAAATATTCCAGGAGGAATTTGTTACTACACGGTGATACAGAAAGCATGGAAACTCCTGCACCAATATTGTTCTTAAATTGGCAGCAAGCGAACAAGGGACATGAAGGATGCTTCAGTACAATAACCTATTCCTCCTCTCCTGGGAGCCACTTGGCCAGCTTTCATCCTCATAATTATAATAAATTTGACATTTCATAGATAATATTGATTTCTGTATTTTAGCATTTCACCATAGGTGACAGTCTAGCGTCAAGAATGAAATTTCTATTGATCTCCTGCGCATTAATCTCTCATGTGTATGTGATCATTTTTATAAGACCTTTTACTGCACATAAATCAATATTTCATATTTCCAGCTATACCGGAGGAGATGTCATATTTGTAAACTGTGAGTTGACACCTGCAATTCCTTCCTGTTCAGCTTCAACTGTTCAGTTGCAGTCGATTCAAGGTTGGGAAAGGATCAAGCACCAGAAGCAAGGTAGATGAAATGCAGGAATGTAGAATTCAGTAATTAGCTTAATGAAAAAAAATAAAAAATAATAGGATCTAGCATACAATGAAAGAAAAGGTACTGTTTCTTTTGCATGCTATTTTTCCTGGGCTTCTGAAATTTCTTTTTAGATGATATTTCAGTTTTAGAAATTAGAATTTTAATATTGATGTGTATTTTTCAATAATTCAACCTCAAAGCTAATGAATTACCGCTATCGTAATTATTTTAAAAGTTAAATGCTATCTTTTAAGTTATTTGTAATTGTACATTTTTTTGCTTATATTAAATACTATATTAAATGCCTAGATAAAATATTGTCATAATTGTTTATTATCAATTTGATAGAAAACAGCTTTTTACAATTATATAATAAAATAATTGCTATTATTAGTTCTACACTCATTATAAATCTTTGTACAATAAACTGATTCTTTTTTTTCCAATTTCTCACTAATAAGGTTTATTGTAAATAAAAGATACTGATTGCAGCTCTGGGAAATCTTTAATTGTTTTTCTTTTTTTTCCTAACTAATTAAACTGTGAGCATCCATGACCAATTTCTGGCAGCAGATTCTTTGTTAACTACGATTTGTTTTTATCTGCTAATTGTCTGTTAAACCCACACTGAACTTACAGCAGAGTTAGCCATTTATTTCATTGCAAGGTTTAATTGAACGGATGTAAATGCAATTGGATAAATTAAACTTGTGTAATAGAAAGGAAAAAAAAAGTTAAATTAGTCCAAAAGATACAACAAGAAACTGTTTAGCTTCATCATATTCGAGATCACTCGTAATGAAACGGTAAGCTAATGTTATACCACAATTAAATTCACGCTTTAATTTTTTTCTTCTGAAATCATTTCAAATAAAATGTAACAGTGGTATTAAATGGAAAATATTCTATGTAAGGAATTATTCTTTAGAAATTCCCATAGGCACTGTTGACGTGCTATTATTTTAGATTACATGTCTTTTCTTCGAAAGGGAAGTGTGCTTCTTGCCTATTTCAAAAGGCCAACCCCACTTCGCTGCTGAAACATGTTCATTCTGTGAAAATGTGTCAGCGTATGACTGTTTGAACATGGTGACAGACACATTATCAAAGTGTAACTGACTACTGTGAGACTGACTACATTTAGACAGCTATGTGAAACGTTAACTCAATTGACACCGGCTGTATTAAAGTAAAAAAAAGAAATCAAAACCACAGAGAGCAGCTTCAATCAGCAGATTTGATGCCACTGATGCTTACAAACTCTTTGCTCTGCCATGACGTTCCGGATACCCTATTGCACCTACAGTAAAATATTTTGTTTGCCATTAAATACAGCACCGCCGTTGCACACTCCTGTGTATTGTCAAAGGAAACCTAGTGTTTTCTCCTGACAGAATCGGAATGATTTATGTGTTTTGATTTCCCTCAGTAAAGGAATTTCCGTTAGGCACTATAAGTCACAGAAAATACATTCATTACTGTAGTCACTACCTAATTCTGTCTCACTACTTAATGTCTGTAAGAAATCAATTAATTTATTGTCAAAGCAAAAAAAAACAATAATAAACTTAAACTTAGTTTAGATCAACTTGGAACAGTAGGTGCTTTATGTGCCATTGTAGGATCCCTCGTTTGTCACACCGAAGTATTCCCTCCTAGAAGCATAGCTTTGAGCAAAAATATGACAATGGCTGCCATAATAAGTCTTGTTTTCAAATATCCGAAATCCTTTTCTTGCTTGAGCATGGTAGTGAAACATCAGTGTGAAACAATTGCCAAATCTTGCAACTATTGGGGCTCTTATCTGCCATTGTATGGTCCCTTGTTTGGTACTGCACAAAGATTTTCCCTCCTAGAAGCATAGCTTTTAGCAAGGTAATGACAATGTCATTGATCCCTCCATATAGTCAGAATAAGGCCTCATACACCACTATGGCTGCCATAATAAGTCTTGATTTCAAACATCCAGGCATCCTTTGTTTTCTTGCTTGAGCATGTTAGTGAAACGTCTGTGCCAAACAAATGCCAAAGCTTGCAACTAAGACTTTATATGCCACTATATTGGCCCTTGTTTGGCACTGCATCAAGATTTTCTTTCCTAGAAGCATAGTTTTGAACAAGAATATGACAATGCATTAATCCCTTCCATATATAGTCAAAAATATGGCCTCATATTCCAACTATTGGGGCTTTATGCGCCATTGTATAGTACTTTGTTTGGCACCTCACCAAGATTTTCTCTTCTAGAAGCAAAGGTTTGTGCAAGAATACTTCTTCTATAATACGACAAGATGTCATTGATCATTCCATATACAGTCAGAATAAGGGTCGGTTTACACATAACGATGTCTCAGCGACCCCCCCCACGATGGGGGTCGCTGGAACATCGTTATCTGATCGCTGGTGAGCTGTCAAACATGCAGACTCACCAGGCGATCAGCGAGAACGCTGTATCCAGGGTAAACATCAGGTAACTAAGCGCAGTGCTGTGCTTAGTTACCCGATATTTACCCGGGTTACCAGCTCCCGGCACTTGCTGTGCGGAGCTGGAAGCTGGTAACCAGGTAAACAATGGGTAACTAAGCGCAGCACTCTGCTTAGTTACCCGCTGTTTACCCTGGTTACCAGCTCCCAGCGCCACACAGCAAGCGCCGGGAGCTGGTAAGCGGGGTACATATCGGGTAACTAAGCGCTGCGAAACAGTTGTTGCTCTTTTAGTAGATCCACATCTTACAAATGTTGTCCCAATAAAGAGTAAACGGTTGTGAGTACCGCAACTTTTGTCTGTCAACTTTTTGCAATGATCATACATTCTTTCACTGAGCACCTCAATCACTGGTCTTTCGATAGTAAATATCAGATTTGGCTTTTTTTTTTTCTTGCATGCCATTGGATACCTTAATGACTAGTTAGCGGTACTAGTTACCAGTAGCATTATATAGGATCTTACAATCGCGTAAAGCGTATTTGTTGGCTTAGAACAATATTAAAAAAAGTTTCATGCACCTTTTTTTAAATTGCATACCTTCTACTTGAGTTCTTGACCCCTTCATGACATCTGACGTACATGTATGGCGCAGGTCAGAAGCAGGTAATGGCTGTGCATTACAGACAGGATCTGCAACTAACAATCATGGGTGCCCGCGACTATTAACCTGGTAAATGACACTGTCAACTCTGATACTAGCATTTAACACACGCTGGCATGGGGGGAAGCATTCAAAACTATTATTGGCGCACCGATAACGTGATTTTGGGTTCGCAATGGGTTGCTATGACAGCAGGAGGTCTGTTAAAGACCTTTATAGTACTTCTTTGAAACCCTGCCTTTGGCCAGACTTCAGAGGAGACTGTGATTTCTGCTATATACAGCAATGCTATGATATTGCTGTATATAGCAAAAGTAATCAGACGATCGCAGTTTCCAGTCCCTGAAGGGGACTATTAACAACAGTAAAAAGTAAAAAAATATGAAAAACATAATAAAACATAAAAGTTCAAATTCTTTTGAACAATGAACAAATGAACAAAATACACATGTATGGTATCGTTGTGTTCATAAAATACCACTCTATCAAAATATAAATATAATTAACCCGATTTGTAGACACTGTAAACAACCAAAAATTCAAGAACGACAAAATTATGGGGTTTTTTTATCAATAAAATACCACAAAAAATGTCTTAGCAAACAATCAAAATGTCATATATATAACAACATGGTATCAATAAAGACATTGTTTCGCCCCACAAAAAAAGGACCATCGGCTGAAAATGAAGCCATTACAGGCCTCGTAAAATGACGACTTAACACCAAAATTTTTTTGCAAACTTCTGATTTTTTTTACCACTAACATAATGAAAAATCTGAACTTGTTTGGTATCACCATAACAATACTGATGAAGAGAATCTTTTTGCAAGATCAATTTTCCAAAAAATTGTGCACCAAATAAAAATTCCCAAAAAAACAAGTGAGAATTGTGTATTTATTTACAATTTAGCTGCATACAGACCTCTGTGTTCACATCTCTCATCATCTCCTAATTATTTAAGGACTGCGCAGAGTCTCCAAGAATGGCATGCAGAAGAAAAAGCATTCCATTAAAATTGTTCAACCAAGCTCAATCAGGTCTACAAATCCAATTGCATCATAGAACTTTATTGAAGGCCCTCGTCTATGAACCAGAATAGATATTATCGAGAATGAGTGTCTTTCTTAGACCCAAGATAACCAGGCATTGTATGACATTCTCAGTGACAACAAATGAAACATGAAATTTCCCCAGATCCAGTGCGTCCCAGTAATCGGTGATACGCTGATGTAATTATCAATATGATTATATTTAGGCACACGCACACAACGCGTTTCGACTAGACAGTCTTTATCAGACTTTATTCATTGTCTCTGCTTCTTATAGGAAACAGAGTATCATTTACTAGGGTGGGTGATTTATTCTTTGTTTCCTATAAGAAGCAGAGTCAATGAATATAGACTGACATAGACTGTCTAGTCGAAACGCGTAGTGTGTGTGTGCCTAAATCTAAATCATATTGATAATTACATCAGCGTACCACCGATTACTGGGAGCGCACTGGACCTGGGGAAATGTCCTATTTCATTATCTATCTACGATAGCTCCGGCGGGGCTCTGAGTAGTAACCAGGAAAGTGCAGCAGACGAACGGTGGAAGGACCTCAGTATACAGATCCTGTGCGATCAATATGCAACAATCTACCTATCATTACGTGAGGGCAACTACAAAAAAATGTCCATTTGAACTGTTGGATATGCTGCATTTAGATCTATGTGCTTTCTGTCTCTTTTTTCCCAATCTTATATATGAGAGAAACTGATTGGTAATGAACTTCCCTCTCTGAAAAGAAAAATTAAAGGAGTAGCACACTACTTGGAAAACCCCTTCCCATTCCCCGTGTGCACCCCTATAAAACGTAAAAAGCCTATACTAACATCCCTTGCTGGTGCCAATCCAGCGAGGTCATAATTTGTGTTCCTGGGGCCCATGTAACATTGTTATGACATGCGAGCCCCGCAAGCAATCACTGGAAGCCAGAAGTGATTGGTTGCGGGGCTCCCATGTCATAGCAATATTACATGGGCCCCAGAAACACAAATTATGACCTTGCTGGAATGGCACCAGCATGGGAGGTGAGTATATGATTTTTCACTTTTATCGTGGCACATGTGGGGATTGAGAAGGGGTTGTAAATATATGTTATAATGAGCAACAATACACACCCGCTCTCTGAACTGTTTGCGAAGCAGAAGAGCACATTCAGCAAGCGTCTAATCCAACTAATGTGCAGAAAGGAAAGATACAGAAAATCGTTTGTTCCGACAGCTGTGGGGATGTTTAACAAATGTATAAGTGTAAAGCGTCCCAAGACTATGTGAAGTTCTATGTGTATGGGGGGAATAGGTGAGGTACATGTACCAGTCTACCCACATCTGCTTCCCAATAGACTTATTTTGTAAAGTGTGAAATGTTCTTGATCTTTGTTCTGCTGCTGTAATATTGTAATTTCCTCCGGGATCAATAAGTTTATCTTCTCTTATCTTATCTTAAAAGTAGTGGACAATCCTTTTAACTGCCTCTACTGCACTCCGGTTGCTACCATATGAGTCAGTGTTCAAAAAGTTCTAACCAACAGCACCTTTAAAGCATCCTTGCTCCTTCTCAGTACAGAGTATGCTAATTCCATGCATACTGGCTTCAGAAAGGTATTGATTCTCCTTCCTCAGATCCAGCTGCCAGGTAAGAGCTTACTTAGAAAAATAATGCAAAATTCCTAGAGATGAACAAATGGACTCAAGGCAAATCATATTTACTTTAAATTTTACAAAGAATTCCAGCTCACCAGAATCCAAATTTTTTTTTACAGCTTGCAGTCCCCCATTTTGCCCAATTATACAAAGTTTGAAAGGGACTAAAAACAACAATCTGTTGGTGTCTCCCAAGGCTCGGTTTTGGGACCACTACTGTTCCCCATCTACAACCCTGGCCTAGGACAACTCAGTGAGTCCCACGGCCTTCAATACCACCTCTACGCCGACGACACCCAGATCTATCTGTCTGGGCCTGACATCACCTCCCTACTATTCAAAATTCTACAATGTCTGTCCGCCATCTCAGCCTTCTTCTCTGCTCACTAAAATTGAACATGGACAAAACTGAGTTTATCGTCTTCCCCCCAAGTCGCTCTACCCCTCTACCAGATCTATTTTTCACTGTCAATGACTGCTCACTCTCTCCAGTTCTCCACGCCAAGTGCCTCAGGGTAATCCTCGACTCTTCCCTCTCCTTCAAGCCCCACATCCAAGCCCTCGCCGCCGGCTGCCGACTCCAGCTCTAAAACATTACCCAAATCTGCTCCTTCCTTGACCATGACACTGCTAAAACACTTGTCGTTGCTCTCATCATCTACCGCCTTGACTACTGCAACCTCCTGCTCACTGGCCTCCCCACTACCTCCTTCACACCTCTCCAATCTATCCTCAATTCCGCTGCCTGACTAATCCACCTGTCACCCAGCTACTCCTCTGTCTCCCCCCTCTACCAAGCCCTTCACTAGCTCCCCACTTCTCAGAGATCCCGGTTCAAAACCCGAACCATGACATACAAAGCCATTAACAACCTGCTGCTCCATACATCTCTGACATGGTCTCCCGGTACCTACCCTCACGCAACCTGCGTTCCTCCCAAGAGCTCCTTCTCTACTCCCCCCTCGTCTCCTCCTCTCACAACTGCATATAAGACTTCTCCCGTGAATCCACCATACTCTGGAGTTCTCTCCCCCAACATATCACACATTCGCCTACCATAGGAACATTTAATAGAAACCTGAAGACCCACCTCTTCCGACAAGCCTACAACCTACAATGAGACCAGATCCACTGCACTGTCTCACGTTCAGCATTTCCACACGCCTACTGTATCCCCACCCGGCCCTCATAGACTGTGAGCCCTCATGGACAGGGTCCCCTCCTGTACCTGTATGATTTGATTGTCCATACTTAGTGTACTTGTCCTTGTCTGTCCTTTCCATATGTAAATAGCCATGGAATCTAATGGTGCTATATAAATCAATAATAATAATAATAATAAATAAAGTATAGTGAACAGAAAACCCAGCTGGGAGGAAGACAGAGGCTAGAATAAAGGCTGGAATAAAGTTGATGAGAAGTTGATGGATTGAACTGAACATAGAAGATAGAAGAGCAGATAGGAAGACAGGCAGCAGGTTAGGTCCAAAAAGAGGTGAATAAAAGCTTTATTCAACCTCTTCCTCTCTGATCAAATTAAGTTTTTACAATGAATTGAATAAATCTGCCCAAATCAAATTTTGGAGGATACACTCAATTCATAAAATAGCTCTTCTTCAGAAGGCCGAAAACTTTAAAAAAGAAAAAAAAGCCTGAGTAAGTTCTTTCTTCACCTAAGGCTAGGGTCACATTTACATTTTGACCCTAGCCTACCGGATTACATTTTAAACTTAGTAGTTTTTCCAGCACCGCATAACGTTACCGCTATGCGGTGCTGGATAACGCTGCCCCTAGTTACCCGATATTTACCTTCCCAACCAGTCTCACAGGCAGCTGCTGGGAGTGCGCTTTACTGCGCCGCACAGGGAACGCTGCAGACAGCGTCTCTCCAGCACATTGTTTCTTCCATTTCTGGGGCTTCATGATGTTTGGGGTCATTGTCCTGCTGGAAGACCCATATCCTAGGACGCACAGCCAGCTTCCCTGCTGGAACAATGATGTGATTTATCAATACTCAACACAATGAAAAAAGAGTGAAAATTGATAATAAATATTAGTTATAAATATATGATGGACCAAATCACCAAAGCAAAGGCATTATGTAATAATAAAAAGAATTATTTGCATTTGGTATATAGTGCAAATCCTACAGGAGTATTTTACAGACCACTTCTTCTTGACTGTAATCACTTACTTTTCCTACACACATAGACTACTTATACAGATCCTTTTAAGTGCAGCTTGTTAAGTGTGTGGCACCCCAGGGGTTAATGTGCCACAGAAACATCACCATGGGTTAACTCCCCACACAACACCTGACACTGCACTAGCACCTCTAGGTCAGAAGGAGGAGCTAAATCAGCTCCCTTATATATTCTGGTCTGAGGAGGAAGTAGTTAATTGAGAGTTGACAGTTGACAGTTCAGTTGAGTGCAGGGAGCACTAGGAGGAGGACCTGAAAATGGGAGCAGTGCTGAGCTCCTGACAGGGACCACTGACTACTTTCAAGGCCTGAAGCCATGGTCTGAGGAGAGGAGTACAAGAAACAGAGGAACATATCTGGGAGACTGAGTGACCTAATAACTCACTCCAGAGGAGAACAGAAGCCGGATACCGGATCCGAATCTGTGACTGAAACACGCAGCACAGAAAACACCGGGATAGTGGAGGTTATATATCTACACTGTACCTCAGCGAAGCAACACGGCGGGGTCATAAGCAAACTGAAGGACTCAAAGGCCAGCAGCTCAGCTAAAGCAGCAGCAGGGCTACACACAAGGCGCAGGAGTAGGAAGCTGAGGACCCGGACAGGGTGGGAGCAACCCGGCCCTTATACAGACTCCGTGGACAGTACTTGCTGAACAACAACTCCAGTAAAGCCTTGGAAAACTTCAAAACAAAACCGTGAGTGTGTGTGATCCTTGCTCAAACCCTGCGTACCCTCACAAACTACCATCATCTCTACTACTACCCCTATCCTACAACATCCATAGCACTATCTATAGACTGTTACTACCACTTCCCCGGGGAATCAAGCTCTACCGCGGAGAACCATTACATCCCCAGCTGCCAAACATCATCCTTGGAGGTTCTGCAGCAGCGGTGGTCCCCTCACTGACCACAACCCGTGGGTGGCGTCACGACAAACTCCCCGGTAAATATCCCTCCATTTATTGCAGAACCGGGACATGGTCCGGACCAAGACCGCCATGATATCCCCAGCAGTACCCCGGTCCGGTACCGAGTACCCCTCCCAGTGGGCTCCACAAGTGCACCCTAGAAATATACAAGAAATGTACCAGAAGTGAACAAAGGGTAAAATCAACTATCTAAGAATAACAAATTTTTTGTATTATTCTACAAAAGCACCCAACAACATGTGTACAAATGCCCTCACAGATATTGCTTCATTAGTACTTAATCTCCTTTGCTATCCCAAAACCATAACAAATATTGATCTCTCCATCCCTTTTACCCCTTCACCTGAACTCATCAGACCATCTCCTAAACCTTTAAACTGCTTTTAAACCAGTTGCAAACTAACAAACCATGTGCTTTCCTTCTCCCATTTGTTCTCCCTCTCTCTTTTTCTTTTTACTGCTGATGATATATCTCCCAATTCTGTGTTCTCCTCAGGTAGTGCCACTGCCTACTATTATTTTTAGTATCTATTATTCTCCATTTACTTGAAAACTCCACAACCTCTCTGTTACGCTCATGGGGGTTAGCATGGGGAAGTAGACCCCCTGGACCACAGAGGGAACTGCGGCAGCTGACCCCCAAGGCAGAGATGGACCCAGGCACAGTCTCAGGAATAGGCCACAACGGCCATGATGGACAACGTTGAATTCACAGTTACAGGTTTAGGCAGGTAGAAGCAGTCTGGTAGGGGGCCAGGCAGCGGCAGACAGGGAGGGAAGTCAGAACACAGGGAAACAGGACCTGACAACTAGCTCAGCTGACTGCAAGCTGACCGACTAACTAAAATGTTGATCAGGCACCTCCACTAGTGGGTGGATGCCTTATATATCCAGCGCCTCTCAGCCATAGGCTGAAGGGCACTTCCAAGTATTGACATGCTAGCCCTTTAAATGGAGGACAGGAGCTCAGGCACGCGCCCTAGGCGCACTGCTGGGGAGTCTGAGTGAAGTACACATCCCTGGGAGCCTGAGACAGCAGCATCAAAAGTGGCAGGCCGGGACACGCAGGCAGCAGGGCGGCAATGGTAAGTAAGTCAGAGTCCCAACTGCATGCAGAGATAGAGCAGCGTGGGTACGCTGGCATTACACTCTCTAACCTGAAAGCCATTTCCTTGACTTCTGCTCCACCACTTCCTCTTTCTGGAGCACTATAGAATGCCACTACATCTGTAGTGAGCTCCATTTTGTATGCAACCTCTTTACTTCTCAAAATCTATCCTTCTTGGGTGTAACAGAAACTTGGCACCTTTCCTGCTGCATTGCATTATGGAGGCCTTTACTTTGCTCACACTCTACACACTTGAAATAAACATGGTGAAGGAGTTGGCCTTCTCCTGTTTAACAACTGTACATTCAAACCAATCTCACCTCTTTCTTCTCTTACCCTCCTGTCTTACAAAGTATAATCTGTCCGTATCTGCACTCCCTCTAAACTCATAGCGGCTAAAAAATGACCATCCCTGAGCTCTGCCACTGCTATATTCCCACCACAAACATGGGAATTTCAGCATCCCATTGATGCCCATCAGTTAGTAGCCTCCAAATTCATGTCATTTAATTCATCTTTTGTTGTTGAAAAATGGTCTTCCACAGCGACCAATAGACTTATCTTCACCATCCTCTATCCCCTATCTAAACTTATAACCAATAGTGGAATTCCTCTGATTTCAAATTGCCTCTTTGTGTGTGGACTATCTGACCCACAGTCTATAGTCCACCCCACCCCTCTGTCAGAGGTCCTTGAATTCAACGAAAAAGATGAACTATAGATGTAATCCAACAATGTGGCAAACAACCCCACCCTACGCGTTTCGCCTTCACTCCTTTCACGGAAGGTTCATCAGGGGCATTTTGGTTTAGATCTTTTTTTCATCTTTAAAGAGTATATGGTCCCAAAGTCTGTGGTGACCCTATTATATATAGTCCTGGATATCTTTCAGTAGGAGGGGAAAGGTTTTCTTTCAGGAGGTGCTGTTAGGCAGGTTCTTTCTATCTGTCACTCTCAGGCCTGTATCTTTACATCTGAAACAAGTGTTTAATTGGCCATTATATGGTTTGTATCACACTAAGGTGCCCATATATGTGCCCCTTTATAGGCGGGAATGTATCTTTATGACACCCATAAGTGAGTAGGACATAAACAATCTTAGACAGTCATATCCATACTCAGAAAGGCATGGATCAGTAATTGTTCCTAGTCACCCTCATTTGGTTTTATCGGATTGACTCTCTGTGATGGGGCAAA
>JARQOC010000011.1:27020858-27060936 GCA_033576535.1 Allobates femoralis
AAAAGCTCTAAACCAAAATGCCCCTGACGAGCCTTCCCTGAAAGGAGGGAAGGCGAAACGCGTAGGGTGGGGTTGTTTGTCACATTGTTGGATTACATCTATAGTTCATCTTTTTCATTGAATTCAAGGACCTCTGACAGAGGGGTGGGAGTGGACTACAGACTGTGGGTCAGATAGTCCACACACGAAGAGGCAAATTGAAACCAGAGGAATTACACTATTGGATAAATCACCTGGAGACATAATGTGTCCGGGGTTGTCCATAGCGGAACTCTAATATACCTTTAACAAGAAAACACCGCTGTCGACCCTAGACCCCCTCCGTAGGGACTGAATTAGTGGAACACTGTTTGTTTTTACTATATGTTGTTTTGGGGGGTGGGTATTCCTTTTGTGATACATCACTGACACAAGAATGACTTTTTTGCACTGGCTTTCAGTAATCAAATGAAAGAATATCTGCGAAATAATTTATCCTGTCGTTTATAACAATATAATTGGGATAATCTGTAACAAAACGTTCGGTGAATACCTAAACTTATAACCTGACTTCTTCCACTAGGGGTTCATAATCTGTATTTTCTACCAGTATGCAATTGTAGTGTGGGAGAAAATTAGAGAACCTGGAGATAACCCACTCAAACACAGGGAGAACATACAAACTCACTGCAGATGTTGTCCTTGGTAGGATTTGAATCCAGGACCCTAACATTCTAAGACTGCAGTGTTAACCATTGAGCCACCATGCGGCCCATCTTTTCTTTTGGCATCTAAGTTCTTGCCCATTCATGGAAATCCCAATACTTCACTAACCACAAATATAGTGTCAGCCATGCTACTTCCTAATCACACCCTCTCTTTCTTGGTGTTCCTCTGGCTCTGTTATAAGACACTTACTTTTTCTTCATCTATCTATTTGGTCTGGAACAACATATAAAACCCCATTGCTTAGTTGTTACTTATGTGCTGATAACATTTAAATCTCTCTGGCTTGGAAGTCACCTATCGGCTGTCCAGAATCCCAGAGGTTCCATCTTCTCCTCATCACCTTTCCAAAACTCAAACTGAACAAAAGCCAATTGATAATCTTTACTCCATCTCATTCAAGCCTCTTTCCTCTACCACATCTATTCATCACAATAAATGACATCACACTTTCCCCTTTATTGCAAGTCCACTGCCTGGGTTTCAAATCAACCACCAAAGCCCTTACCAATTTCTGCCACGTCCTGCTCAAAAAAATTTCCAGAATTAGTAATTTCCTTAACCCCAAATCAACTAAAATGTTAAAATTGTAGACAGTGATCCCTCACGGGCAGGGTCCTCTCTCCTTATCTACTGTATCCTCACCCATCCCTTGTAGACTGTAAGCCCTTATGGGCAGGGTCCTCTCTCCTCTCCCGCAGTACCCTCAGCTATCCCTTGTAGACTGTGAGCCCTCACATGCAGGGCCTTCTCTCCTCACCTACTGTATCCTCACCCATCCATTGTACACTGTGAGCTCTCATGGGCAGGGTCCTCTCTCCTCACCTACTGTATCCTCACCCATCCATTATACACTGTGAGCCCTCGTGGGCAGGGTCCTCTCTCCTCTCCTACTGTATCCTCACCCATCCCTTGTAGACTGTGAGCCCTCATGGCCAGGATCCTCTCTCATCATCTACTGCATCCTCACCCATCCCTTGTATACTGCAAGCCCTCACAGGCACGGTCCTCTCTCCTCATCTACTGTATCCTCACCCATCCCTTGTAGACTGTGAGCCCTCACAGGCAGGGTCCTCTCTCCTCACCTACTGTATCCTCACCCATCCCTTGTAGACTGTGAGCCCTCATGGGCAGGGTCCTCTCTCATCATCTACTACATCCTCACCCATCCCTTGTAGACTGCGAGCCCTCACAGGCACAGTCCTCTCTCCTCATCTACTGTATCCTCACCATCCTTGTGACTGTGAGCCCTCACAGCAGGGTCCTCTCCTCACTACTGTATCCTCACCATCCCTTGTAGACTGTGAGCCCTCATGGGCAGGGTCCTCTCTCCTCACCTACTGTATCCTCACCCATCCCTTGTAGACTGTGAGCCCTCATGGGCAGGGTCTCTCTCTCATCTACTCATCTCACCCATCCTTACTCGAGCCTCACGGCAGTCCTCTCCTCATACTGTATCTCACCCATCCTTGTAGACTGTGAGCCCTCACAGGCAGGGTCCTCTCTCCTCATCTACTGTATCCTCACCCATCCCTTGTAGACTGAGCCCTCATGGCAGGGTCCTCTCCTCACTACTGTTCCTCACCATCCTGTAACTGTAGCCCTCTGGCAGGGTCCTCTACTCCTCACTACTATTCTCACCATCATTGTACTGTGAACCCTCTGGGCAGTGTCTTCTCTCCTCGTGTCCCTGTCTGCGCCTTGTATTGTTCATAACAATTGAATTTGTCTATGTATACCCATTTCACATGTAAAGCATCATGTAATAAATGGCGCTATAATAATAATAAATAAATAATCCTAGGCCCACCACTCACCTGTCCTTCAGCTTCATCTCTCCATAGGGAAAAGAAAACAATATGGAGCTAACTAAAGACTAGGACAGGTGAGCTGTGGCCACAGGACAGGTGAGGAAGGGGTTTAGGACTAATATTTTTTTCATTTTAATCCCTTGCCAGAGCTCAAAATAATTCAGCAAAATATTGGCCATTTTTGCTTCATTCAAACTAATCCGTAAAATTGTGATTATGGCAAATCTGAATTTTTGGGGCCATTTGGAACAAATTTTAATTGTGATGATTAAATTCACTTATTTGTGGTTGGAATCTCAATGTATAGCCTGTGTTGTTAATTCCATCATATATATATATATTGGAGGGTACGTCATTGGATGGATCTATTCTTGGCTTGCATTTAGTGTTTCTATTTCTATGATCAATTGAAAAATAGATAGATAGATAGATAGATAGATAGATAGATAGATAGATAGATGATAGATAGATAGATAGATAGATAGATAGTAGTAGATAGAATAATTATAATTTTCCACCTCGTTACCTATATAAAAGACAAGTAGAAGTGAGAAGAATATTCTTTGGCAAATGATCTGACCTTTAGAACCCAAATCTCTACTTTTACAAATGTAAAGCATTCCCCAGTAATCCAATATCACGATGCATTTAAGGATGATCGTCCGAACGCTGGAAGTGAAGCCTGTAAAAAACAAGCAATAGAAAAGCATTAACAACATGTGTGGTTTTGAAAAATCCGTTTATATATCAATGTACAACACCATGATGTATCTTGAACTAAAGAGGTACAGACAAAGTATTGATTTTAGATCTTTAACTAAATAAAGAGTATGTAAATTGTGTCTTTTTCTGCAAAATTAGATCAGGACACATGTAGAGCGCTGTCTCTCCTCCGCGGGAATGACATCTATTGAATTTGGCAGACATTGAAATTTGGTTAAAGAGGTAAAGACCTTTGCTCCTTGGTTCAGAATTAGATGAGGACGGACGCTGGTGTACAAGACGTCTTCTGTAAAATGTAACTGATGGAAGTTTTTTCCAAAAAGGTATTTTAAAAAAGGGTTTGAGTAATGGAACTTCAGACAATTGACGCAAAGGAGTCGTCTACGGAGAGGTCAGAATACTAGAGGATTCATATTTTTGGATCTCACAAAATGTTATATATAATACTGTATATATATTTAATACTATATTGTTTATAGAGTTACAAGCCCAAGTAAATGGAGACTTTTAGGCTACATTCACACACAGCGTTTTGGCTGCGTTTTGTGAGGATCCGTTGTTGGTGCAGAAACTGCTCCAAAACTGGATCCTCACAAAACACAGCCTTTTGTGTGCGCTATCGGCTGCGCTATATACTCACCTCCCCGCACTCTCCCAGTGACCTCCAGCGATGTTCTCATCTCGGGCGGTTGCAGGACTTGTGAGTTATCTGTTTGGTGCCATAAGGACCTGCGCATGTGACTGAGTGACGTCGCTAAGTCACATGGTGCAGTACCATCCTCTCACAGGTTCTTCAGCCTCCGGGATGAGAGCATCAATGGAGGTCACCATGGGAGCGCAGGGAGGTGAGTAAATAGTGCAGCAGATAACATCAAAAGACTTGACATGCTCATCCTTTATGCAGATTGCTTTTGAGCCCAAAAGCAGATCCGCATAAAACGGATCATCTGAATGCAAAATTGTGGAATGCATTGACTTAGCTGGGATAGCCAATGTCACTGAATTTCACTGTAAATAGCTTATCTGCAAAAAACACGGCACTAATTGTGCATCGTGTGAATATAGATTTATAGCTATTTGCAATGACCCTACTGCCAATGAACCTGGTGTTTGACCAAAACTGGAGTTGATACTCCACCACCACTGGACTTGGCGCTCCACCACAACCGGACCTGTTGCTTCACCACCACTGGACCTGGCGCCCCAGCACCACCAGACCAGGTGCACCACCATCATCGGAGCTGGCGCTCCACCACCATCAGAGCTGACCCAACTGTCTCCCTCCCTGCTACCCCAAAGAATGTAAGCCTGCAAGGGCAGGGTCCTCTCCCCTCTGTACCACTGGACCTGGCACCCCACCACCACCAGACCTGGTGCACCACCATCACAGGAGCCGGCGCTCCACCACCATCAGAGCTGACCCAACCGTCTCCTTCACTGCTACCGCATAGAATGTAAGCCCGCAAGGGCAGGGTCCTATCCCCTCTGTACCAGTCTGTCACTGTTAGTTTGTTGTGTTTTTCACTTCTTTTGTATGTCCACCCTTCTCATCTACAGCACCATGGAATCAGTAATGCTCTTTAAATAAATAAACTTATAATAATTTGCCCAATCAGACTCTATATAGGCATCATACTTATGCATCTATTTTTCTCAGAGTCTTCCTTTAGGTAGATGATCCAAAATACAAAAAATATGGCTCTTTTTTTTTCAAAATTAGTGCTGTATATGCACATTTTATGTGTGGTATTGCTCCTCAATTACATTGACTTCAATAGAGCAGAGCTGGAATACTGTCACGTCCTACTGACGGACTCCACACGTGGACCCACTGGACCGCGTAGTGCGGATGCTGATACCGGGATGACAGAGAGACGGACCAGTATAGTAGAGTCAACAGGTTTATTTGAACAACACACACACCCACGCCCCAGGGGAGGGCCACACGGTCACAGCACCGGAACAGCACCGAAGGAGGCCCCGGAGCGCTTAACCCCTATACAGGGACCGATGAAGCAGACACGGGTGTTAAACCGACCCAAGGCAACGTGGGAAACAATACAGCAACCGGGTATAGGATCGGAAACGGGAAACCAGGAACACGGGGAATCCGGAGCCAGGCTTGAGACAGCTATCCGCTTGGAAGAGATCCGGGAAACCGGCCAGGAACACGGAAGTCAGCGAGGAGCCGGCAGGGCAGGAATCTGTGGGAAGGAACACACAGAAATCAGGTAACAAGCCAAATAAGGAAAGACCTGACAAGACCAGAAATGGCAACTCCACTAGGGAGAAGTTGCCCTGGCCCCGACTGACTGGAAACAGGAAGTTTATATCATAGCAGGGCAGTCCTGATTGGCAGGACACAGAAGCATGGTGATTGGCTGAGGGGAGGAGCATGCTCCCTGCAGTCTCTCCAGCAGAAACAGGTTTGGAGATGTAGTTTCATGTGCTCAAGCAGTAGCCCCGGAAAGGGAGGAGAAGAGCAGCGCTACTCCAGCAGAGGGCACTGGAACCCTGCGGCAGACCCCCGAGGGGTAACAAATACCATGTACAAAGTACAGACAATTAAGATGCCAGTCTGTCCACCAAAATTAAAAATCTAGTGTTTCTGGTATACATTATAGTAAGTGTATGAGGCCATAAGTGGTGTTGTGTTTTCAAGCTGAGTCTAACCCATATTTTAATAAAGAAAGACCCAAGGGTAGTGGATAGAGGTGAGCGAATTAAGTGTCAGGACCCTGGTCCAGTAGTCAGGGCTCATTATTCAGTATTCAATGGCTACAGAAACAGCCTCCTACCTGTCAGCATCCCTGACTCCTCTTTTGATTTCTCAAGTGTGTAACACCCTAATGATGACATTACACCATGCCAGGTAAACAAAGAAGGAACCGGGGGTTCTGACAGGTAGTAGACAGTTCAAAGGGCTGCAATCTAGCGGCCATAGAATACTGTGATCCTGTGAATCAATCTGCTCATCTCTAGTTTTCCATGATTTTGAGCCTCTATGTAGAATTTGTGTGTTTTCGTTTTAAAAGATAATTTGGAAGTGGGCAGGCAGGGGTTAAAAAAAAATAAAAGAAGGCACATCCAACCCCACACTTTGCGCCATGCTCCCATGTTGCCTTTCTGATGATATTTGCTGGAGCAGGAATGATGATGTAAAATATTATGAGTACCCTGACCAAAGCTACCCCTGACTGGCTGATCCCGAGTCTGCGGCCAACCAGCGGCTACAGTGGTTAGGTTATTGGTGGTCATTGACATCACCATTCTGGCCAAGCAGAGCTGAGTGTGGTAGTGAGTATGCATTATTTCATTGTTTCAACTGTGTTTGCCCACTGCCAAATTTACTTTTAAACTGGAGATCCCCTTTAAAAGATTTAATGAGTAAAGGTACATTTCATAGGGATTATTATTTGTCTATTAAACGTTTAGCTTTACAAGCACCACGTTTTCTTTTATTGCACTACTGGAGTGGTGATTTAAATCTAAGTTCCCCGTCTGCGGTCTGTAACTTACCTTCCGACGGCTTCAAATTTTCCAGTGGCGCTCCGGTTGAACTTCTTGGGTTTGTGACCTGCCAGCAGCTCCAGTGTTTCATGAAGCACACCAGAGGTCACAACTCAATACAAGCCTATGAGAGTCTCATTCAGGCCTCGTTCTGGCTCTCATAGATCTGCATTGAGCTCTTGTGATGTAACTTCTGACCTTTTACCAATCAGAAGTTACAAGCACAAAATGGTGCTGCAAGACCGGAGCGGTGTTGGTAAGAGGTGAAGTCACCAGAAGGTGAGTATATGCCCAGGAGCAGGGGACGTACATTTAAAGCGCCACTCCAGTGCTAAAAAAACCAAAGGAGTGGTGCCTAGGCCTTGTACTCACCTGTATGATGAGATACCTTGGAAAGTAGAAATGAACAGCTTATTTTCACATGTTGATTGCTTTGTAGTCCATGTGAAATGCTGCAGTAGTTTAAATCTGGGTAAATTTCCTTTGGCACAGTCGGAGTTAATTCCAGAAGCTGTTGTTATGTGTGGCTCTGCAGGTGAGAGGGTGTGTCAGATCATTCAGTTCTCCACTCCCTAAGCCATTAAGTAATCCACTTCCTTCCACTAGGTGTCGCTGATAGAGTTTATTCTCTACAAGGACCACATGTAGTGAAGACTTTTTTTCTGGTGTTTCCTGCTGTTTCCTTCCTTGTAGGAGTTGCTGTGTTTCCCAGTCCCTGGGTGGAGGTGAGAGGGTGTTAACCTACAGCTTATCAGGAGCAGGACAAGGGTGGCGACCCACCTCCTCACCTTCTAAGGTACCTCTGGGAGCAGGGTATCTAGGGATCCCTGTCTACGGGTGAGACTAGCTCCTCTGACCACCTTCAGCCCATCTTACCAACTTGCTTCCAGATTCCCTTACTGCTATACCATCCCTTGTGACACTTATGGGAAATAGTTGTCCATTGCGATCTATTGTATCTAAAAGAATAATTTTATCATAAATGATGTACTTATCAACTTTAATGATAATAGAAAACAACTGATTAAAATCATTTCAATTTTTCTCATGTAATAGGACATGTTTTCTTTTGGGCTTACTCTATGTTACCCCTTGTTGGGTGATGTATTATTTGGCTTGTCTAATAAAGTGGCAATTGCTCTGACAATATCAGAAAGGTAATGTAGCTAGAGATGAGCAAATCGATTCAATGCAAAACTAATGTGTTCTGAATTTTAGGAAATTTGCTATAATCTGCTTTTTCCAACAATTTGTGATTTTATTCCAGCGAATTGCTAAAAAAAATATACATTTTACATACGATATAAGATTGTAATACCCTGGGAAGTTTCAGGTGACCTTATGTTATAAGTAGTGATGAGCGAGTAGTGAAATATTTACACTCGCTATACTCGCAACAAGTAGTATTTAATACTCGCATATTCGTCAGAATAACGAGTCTAATGTTAGTCAATTAGTAATAGGCTCCGTCCACACACATCCGGCTATAAAACAAGTCTTTCCGGGACAGGGCAGGAGGGGGGCTTTGTTTATGATATCAATACCTAAAACATCTTGCTGTGCCCCCAAGAGAGACCCTAAAGGCCTCGTCACACCTGGCGACCGGGCTGCAGATGTCGGCGGCGACTGGCGGATGCGCGCACGTTTTTGGCACCCTGCCAATATCGCCGTCCCCCATTTACACGGGGCGACATCTCCAGCCCTACGCCGGCGAGCTGACAGGCGGCATCGCCGCCGGGGTGCCTGAAAACCCCAGTGGCGATGCAGGACAATGAGAGCCTGTGGCTCCCATCACCTGACAGGTCACCGGCCGCCGGTTACATGGGGCGATGTGTGCACATCGTCCCAGATCGGTCACCTGGTTTCAGAGCACTGCTGTGAAACCAGGCGACCTCCCGGCAGCTCCGACATCGCCCCTTTACATGAGGCGACGTAGGGGCGATGTCGCCGCTGATAGGCCACGCCCCTATGTCGCTGATGTAATTGGCGGTGATGTTGCCCCGTGTGACAGGACCTTAAAGGCGATGCCGCCTGTCAGATTGCTGGCGCGGTGCTGGAGATGTCACCCCATGTAATTTGGGGACGGCTACGCTGGCAGGGCGCCAAAAACATGCGCGCACCCGCCAGTCACCGCCAATTATTGTTATGAAGAACAGATTTGATAGTAACCAGGCTTTGTGTTATGAGCTCGTGTTTTTAGGAACACATTAGTATTGCACAAGTGATCATTTACAACACTTGTGCAATGCTAACAAAATCCTGAAAACATGACCTGTTGGCGGCTCCTGAGGACTGGAGTTGAGGAACACTGTTGTAAGCTGTGACTGTATATGTGGACACCACAGCATTTATAGAGAGAACTAGGCAAGCAACGTATCTTGAAGCTGAACATCCTGTGCTTGCTGAGTCTCAGTGATGGTGCTCGACAGGTCAAGCCTAGTCCAGGCAACACAAATAAATTCGATTTTAAAGAAGACCACGGCACACTCTGGGAAAATAAACCTCCTTCTTTTTTTCACACAGGTAAAAGCTGGTGCACTACACTAGTTCAGCATGTGGGGAAGGGGGAGACAAACAGGTGTATAGACTACAGCTGTTTCTCACGTTTGTGCTTCAACAGGTGGACCAGCTTTTACCTGTTTGAAATAAAGAAGAAGTTTAACTTTCCCGGAGTGTGCCACAGTCTTCAACAGAATCGGACTGTTCTAAGCTGTAGGTCTGAGTGAGCAGAACGGACTAAGGTGACAGTGCAGCACAGCAGGTGTTAGTTGATATGTGAATCAGTGAGAACCAGGACAGCAGGACATGGAGGGCAAAATACAAACAAAACAGATTAAACAGGTTTCAGGTGTGTGGATACAAAGGAGAAGAGTAAAGGCCCGTTACACGCTACGATATCGGCAACGATATTGTTGCAACGTCACCGGTTTGGTGACGTTGCAGCGATGTCGAAGCGACATCATTGCGTGTGACATTTACCAACGACCAACAATGAAGTCATTCATCGTTGGTCGTTCGTAAATGACCTGGACCATAAATTTATCGTTGGTCTCCCGCTGCGCGACCAGGCAGCAAATCCGCAAGCGGTAACTGGATTGCATGTAGTGCAATCCAGTTTTATAATGGGCTACTATGGGCTGCGGATCCTGATCCGGTTTTGAGCATTTTGAATGCTCA
This sequence comes from Allobates femoralis, assembly GCA_033576535.1. Lineage (NCBI taxonomy): Eukaryota > Metazoa > Chordata > Amphibia > Anura > Aromobatidae > Allobates > Allobates femoralis. The sequence goes on from JARQOC010000011.1 coordinate 27,030,785, forward strand.
AAACCGGATCAGGATCTGCATTTGCTAAAGCAAATGTGACCCTAGCCTAACAGTGTGCCTTTACTTAAAGAGGATGTCCACTACTTTAACACTGATGCCCTATCCTTAGGATAAATAATCAATGTGTTAAAGTTGGGAGTATGACACATGGCACCCCAACTGCTCCTGGTGACTTTAATTGCACAATCATGAAGTAGCACCACACAGCTCCGTCTACTGTATAGCGGCCATGGCTGGGTACTGCACATCCACCCTCTATTGATTGATTTGAACACTCAGACTCCAACTGGGTATTAAATGGCTATGTAAATGATGAGACTGAGGCACAGAGGGCATCTAGTAAATCCGCCATGTAGGACAGTAATGGGTGGTGCCCAAAGGGGAAGTGAGCCAAGCCTAGCCCAGCCAAAACAGGTGTGTAATAAGTAAACTACTTCTTTTTTCAGCTTTAGATCACCCGATTGGAAGCTTGTTAATTAACCTGATTAATCGCTCCTCATGGTATTGGTATGATCAACCTTTCCGGTGCCTCTCCATACAGCAATGACTACAAGGTCTTCCAATCAGAAGTAGGTAGCAGGAGGTTTACATGGCACTGGTCCAGTGGCCATAACCTAACAACGTAGGTCGCTAGTCTTTTTACTCAACTCTAATCAATATGGTAAGTTTTATTGAGCTTTTCATCAAAGGCAATACTTTTTCCCCCGGAGTGAGCACTGGAACATCTATGTTATTTTTCTTCAAAAACTTGGGAATAAATTACTTGTCTGTAAGATCATATATATGGACGTCCTACCATGTAATGATGTGTGGGTCTTTCTGATCTGCATTATTTACCAATTATACAATCTTATGATTGGGTTGTCATCTGCCATGGCCAATTACAGGTGTCTCTTTGTCATGACCACGTCTTGTGAACACTCTTTGAACATGAAGATCTTTTTCAACGACCTTTCCATTCCAGAACTGTCACCTTCATCTTGACAACAAAACCCTTCCATGCAGTAACTGAGAAATGTTTCCTTTAATGTAAAGATTGAAGATTTCCCTTCTAATATTAATCGGTAAGAACATAAAAAATATATGAGTTATGTGTTTACTGACAATCTTCAGGAATTTATTTCACAGTTTGACTTTAATAGTATCACAGTCAACAGATTTACTTACTGAGGTATGGATAATATAGCTCGGAATCGTCAACCTTACATAAACATTCAATGTGCACATCACGTACACCTTCTAGCCAATTTATTTTGTTATGTTGTCTGGCCAAATCTTACCACCTCCATTAACGTATCTGATACGCAGATCAATCAATTTAATCAATGGCACACTGACTCTTCTGTAATTGGCCTTTTTAAATAAAGAAGCCACATTGTGGGTACAATTGCCATTAGTATTATACCTCGGAGTCAAACACAATGTAAATGATTATGATAAATTAGGCGTGACTGTAATTGATTTAGATATTAGAGGTGTGCAGTTAAAAATCAGCTAAATGTTCACCAATTGGTTACTATTATTTACCACTCTTCAGTTACATAGAATGTATTCATGCCATTTTTTGGCCCTCCCCACAAGAAATAACATTCTCCCTTAGACCCTCTGTCAGTGGCCACTATCTTGGCAAAATCAGATCTCCTGCATTGCTCTGATGAGGGTCAAACACCCTGAAACAAGTGTCTGCAAATGGAGTTTCTTGTTTTGCTTCCTATGGTTACCCATGCTCCAAGGCTTGTTAAAGGGTCGATATTGACTTTGCTACATCCAATAAGTGGCACTAATGCCAAGTTGCTGTCAGACAATGCTGGAGGGGTACAGTTGCAGCCACAGCTCACTATACACTGAGCAATGACTGAAGATGCCAGTGCCACCCCTATGGCTGGAGCCAGAACACTGCCAGTAGGAATAGCGTTAATTTCCTCCTACCAGCGGGGCTCTTGGTGTATACACTTTTTAGTGCAATTAGTTTATACACTTTTTTATATTCACAGGTGCAAAAATGGGGAATCAGAAGAGGTCATCCAATTAGTGGACAATCCCTTTTCCTCTATGAATCCTGGCTTTTAGGCTGGGGCCAGACGACCATACAACACAGGCAATGATCTCATCAAAATGTCCGGACTGGCTGGAGCTCCACTGACTTGAGCGTAAGAGCTGCATAGAAATACAGTACAGACCAAAGGTTTGGACACACCTTCTCATTCAAAGATTTTTCTGTATTTTCATGACTATGAAAATAGTAGATATTCACACTGAAGGCATCAAAACTATGAATTAACACGTGGAGTTAAATACTTAACAAAAAAGTTTGAACTAACTGAAAATATGTCTTCTATTCTAGGTTCTTCAAAGTAGTCACCTTTTGCTTTGATTACTGCTTTGCACACTCTTGGCATTCTCTTGATGAGCTTCAAGATGTAGTCACCAGAAATGGTCTTCCAACAGTCTTGAAGGAGTTCCCAGAGATGCTTAGCACTTGTTGGCATTTTTGCCTTCACTCTGCGGTCCAGCTCACCCCAAACCATCTCAATTGGGTTCAGGTCTGGTGACTATGGACGCCAGGTCATCTGGCGTAACACCCCATCACCATCACACCTCCTCCTCCATGCTTGGGAACCAGGCATGTAGAGTCTATTCGTTCACCTTTTCTGCATCGCACAAAGACACGGTGGTTGAAACCAAACATCTAAAATTTGGACTCATCAAACCAAAGCCCAGATTTCCACTCGTCTAATGTCCATTCCTTGTGTTCTTTAGTCCAAACAAGTCTCTTCTGCTTGTTACCTGTCCTTAGCAGTGGTTTCCTAGCAGCTATTTTACCATGAAAGCCTGCTGCACAAAGTCTCCTCTTCACAGTTGTTGTAGAGATGTGTCTGCTGCTAGAACTCTGTGTGGCATTGACCTGGTCTCTAATCTGAGCTGATGTTAACCTGCGATTTCTGAGGCTGGTGACCGGATGAACTTATCCTCCGCAGCAGAGGTGACTTTGGTCTTCCTTTTCTGGGGCGGTCCTATGTGAGCCAGTTTCTTTGTAGCACTTGATGGTTTTTGCAACTGCACTGGGGACACTTTCAAAGTTTTCCCATTATTGGATGAATGGCCTTCATGTCTTAAAAGTTAATGATGGGCCACTCGTTTTTTTCTTTACTTAGAATTTGTATAATGGCAAGAAAAAAGCAGCTAACAGTCTATTCAGTAGGACTATCAGCTGTGTATCCACAGACTTCTGCACAAACAACTGATGGTCTCAACCCATTTATAAGGCAAGAAATCCACTTATTAAACCTGAAGGGCACCTGTGAAGTGAAACCATTTCCGGTGACTACCTCTTGAAGCTCATCAAGAGAAAGCAAGAGTGTGAAGCAGTATCAAAGCAAAAGGTGGCTACATGAAAATCTAGAATATGAGACACATTTTCAGTTTGTTTCACACTTATTTGTTAAGTATATAATTCCACATGTGTTAATTTATAAGTTTGATGCCTTCATGAGAATCTACATTTTCATAGTCATGAAATTAAGAAAACTCTTGAATGAGAAGGTGTGTCCAAACTTTTTGGTGTGTATTGTACATAAAGCTTGTGTCAGAGTGCATGAAACAGCTGTCATCTTCTATTTACATCCTTCTGTTACGTGTACTAGCTGGATTTTATGGTTTTGCAATATAAATGACTTGCTTTAGGCAATCCGATGAGTGCCGTTCATTTTCTTCTTTTATCAAGTATAGCTGTCTACATATAGAGAGCACCACCTATTCCCAGTCATAAACTCTCAACGCTAAACGTATCCATTGCTATATACCATCACATCTTCTAATGTCCCACAGATTGTGCAGAACATTTATCTGTTTGCTACGTTTGTTCAATTAGTGGACACCCCTTTACCACTATGAATCTTGGCTTTTAGGCCGGGGTTCTACAGCCATACAACACGGACGAAGATCTCATCAAACGCCCGAACTGTCTGCAGCTTACCTGACTCGAGAATGACAGCTGCATAGAATACATGAATCTGTCATGCTCATGTCAGAGAAGATGCCACCAGCATTTGATTCGGTCATATCTGTGTTATACAATTGTCTGACCATGGTCCAAGTTCAGAAAAACTCTTGTGCCAGTCTTGCTTGCAAATTGTGGATGTGACTGTGCACTATCCATGTCATGTATGCACACACATTTATTTGCTATTCAGTACAATTGAGGCTAGCACTGGCCTATGCACAAAATGGATGAGATTAATGCTTGCCATGATTCTTTTCCACATTAGACCAAAGAAAAATTGCTGATGTGAGTTGACCATTTACTTGCATTGATCTTTGTGCACAATGATTGACAATACAATGCCTGAATCGGAACTTAGACCTCATTCAGACTTTAGTTTTTCTACGCATGAGAACAATGGTTGATTTCATCAGTGATTTCACTGCTGACCGGAAAAAAATCTCCACCTCTCCTATAAGTGATAAATAGGTCGGCACCCAAGTGCTGTCTAATTTTCTCATGGACCCCATGGACTTTCATTGTGACTTTTATCTGACACTCAGTTCAATATCGGACATGTCTCCTCAATTTGCTGCTTGGTCAGAGGAAAAAAAATCATTCGATATGTGATTAGCCCCAATAGACTGTCATAGTGCTAGTGCTCTCCGTGAAAAGCTAAACACCGTTAATGAGCGCTTAGTCCATGGCTATGTTCAGGGAATGTTTTCAGTCTTGGACCGATAACCGCTAGCGATGAGTGAGCACTACCGTGCTTGGATGCCCGGTACTCATAACGAGCGGTTAGACACTCTGATGGGTGCGACTTGAATATCAAGTAAATGGAAGTCAATGGGGACATCGAACTTTTTCCGGAAGATAGGAAAAATGCTCGAGTCCCCCATTGACTTCCTTTAGACTTGTTATTCTAGCCACATCCAAATGCTCTTACGAGTATTGAGCATCTGAGAATGGTAGCGCTTGCTCATAAACTTATATCTGCTGCAATAGCGGTTGTCACTCGGCCCATGTGTATCTCCACTTGTCAGACTCACGAACGGTTTTAGGAGTTGCCTAAAAATGCATGCACTGTTCTCTTCTGACTAGTGCAGGGTTAGGAACTCCCAGGCCTCGAGGCCACCAAACAGGTCATGTTTCCAGGATTTCCTTAGCATTGCACAGGGTTGGAATCATCATTATATTATAACCTGTGCAATACTAAGGAAATCTGAAACCTGCCACGGTTAGCGACTATTGAGGTCGGAGTCCCCCCGGAGTCTACACTAGAGCCTGCTGATTTTTTTTTCCAGATTAATCTTATTGTTACTGTGCCTTACCATGGAAGTCTTACAGAAAGTTAATATGATTTGTCTGAGCATAATCTTTGCATTGCAGAAACATTATTAAATTCAGCACAACCTCGGGAACATATTCTAAGCAGATCACCAAGTCTGATTTTCCCTAAACGTGTTTCATGGGAATGGACTCGCGTTCTATAGAGCACTTTTATAGGAACATTTTTTCGAAATAAAATTGCAAGCTTTAGGTGGCGGCCGGTGTACTGGCAGGAGAAATGAGGACACACTTGTTTTTGAGGGAAGATCTATTGCAGCTGTGAATGTCACAGTGAAAAATGCCTGAAATATTTATTAGCAGCTGGGACCAATATCGCGTCGATTGCGTTGAAAGTTTTCTTCCAAAGCCATTTCATGAAAGCAAAGACTTTGTAAATACAAAGACCAAACTTTTATTACCTGAAATCTTCTGAAATTCTAGGCAGTGATACATTGTTTGCTGGAATGGAATTATGGGGACAATATTTATAACATGGCTTTTAATGAATGATCTATGCTTTATTATGGTCTATAGTACAATTACAGTTTGGCTCAGGTCTTTATTTAGGCTCATTTTACATTACCGTTTTTTGGGATCCGGGGGAATGCGGGGTAAACACCTGCACCCCAGATTCGCCTGCAATTGTAATCATGATGCAACTGGATCCACCGCACTTGAAGCTCATGGGCCCCGATGTGAAAGATCCAACGGGGCCCCAAATGATTGCAAGCCTTTAATAGCAAATAGTCTTTTTCTATGTCCAAATGGACTTTTGTTGCCTCTAGGCTCCAGGACCCAGGTGTGATTGAAACCCCTGCACCTGTTGTAGGTACGTCCCTGGTCTCACAGATCAGTGATTATACCGTGTGTGAGCATCCGACTGATTACCTTTTTTAGCTGGATCCACTCTAAATGACATACCCCCTAGTGGGTGTGTCATTAAAACTGGGGTTTGGATATGCTCAGTCCAAACAACCCCAAACTGAGTTCCACTGGATCTGGGTTCCATAAGAGCCACATTTTAATTTAACCCGCATTGCCCTGGATCAGGTGTTCATGGCTTTGAAACGAACACCAAAATCGCCTCCAAAATGCATTTTTGGTCTGAGTGAAAAAACTGGTGAAACCCGGATCAGGGGACACCGTAAACACACCGGATGCACCCGCAAGTTCTTGCAACCCTATTAAAAGTCAAGTCATAAGGTGATATTTCAATAAAAAACAACAAAACTATGCAAATTTGCAATCATACTAATGTGGTAGAATCGAGATGATACATTTAGCATATGATAAATACAAACCCCCCAAAAAAATATCAAAATTGCATTTTTGAATTTCAGGATTTTATTCCATTTCAATCTTTTTTCCGTTTTTCACACTTTTATCTATTAAATTTTCCTTAAGTCCGTCATCAAACTTCCTTCTGGATGTCCCAAAATCAAGCGGAAGCCACGCCAGAAGCCATATTGGACACCCAAGTATGGGTGCGCCAATATGGCATCGTAGCATAGTGGCCTTCATACACTACGCCAGTGGTGCCACTGGACACCCCAAACCACCCACAACCGCAAATTCCGCTAACCTACGTTACAGGGCTTGGTGTTCACAATCATTGATCAGTCCAAGCAGGGGTTGCCAGGTGACATGATGTGACATGACCATACAACATAAGGTCCAGTGTGTAGGGCGAGGAACACAAAGGTGACAGAGGCACGACAGGCGAAATGGCCTAAGGCTGTGTGCCAATGTTACAATTTGGTTGCAAAAATTTAGGCACCAAATCCAAATCTTTTGCAGGGAAAAATCACCACAATCATTGCTTTTGGGCAATGTTGACTCGTTTCTGTGCTTTTTTTCATGTGTATTTCCCATGCATTTTTCAGGGGATGGAAATATGTTGCAAAAACAAAATAATTGACTGCGCTATTTTTCCGCAAGGGAAGAATAAGCAACGGTTGCAAAAAATTCAGATTTTCTTGAATTTGCTGGTATAAAGGGAACCAACCACCAGGATTTAACCACCTGAAATCATGAGCATGCATCACATTTGAGTTTTTTTTTTCCCCCTGTGGCTTGACTTCTGCGTAACCAAACCCCCCCCCCTTTGCCAGACTCATCCAGTGAGGGAGGTTGGTTTCACTTTATGGATTTGCTGCAGATTTGTACAAATCGTATCCAAAAGGCCATCGTGTTGTTGTGGCAATTTTTAGTAACTGTTCCCATTGGTTATCTCTCCTGTCCTCAGGCCAGTTTATTTCAAGCTCCATTTGCCTGGGCCTTTTAAACAATGTGGTGGCCTGGTCGGTGGGTTAACTCTGAAAATCCCAGGTATATTTGGCATTAGTCAGGTGCCTGACCTAGGTTCTTTATTCACTTCACCATTTGCACCATGGAAGGGGGTTCCTAAGACGCCAGTAAATCTAAGTAGGTCCATGGACATCTAAATAAAAAAAATAGAGGGGGAACCCGATAATTGCCTTGAGTGGGGAGTGGCTCAAAGGATTGATCATATTTGCCAAATATTTCAATTTACAATATTATACAGTCAGCTTGTAGGAATTTCTGATTTGATTTTTATTGCAACTTCTTTGTTATACCGGTTGATAGAAAGGGAAATAATTTCCAGCAGACGAGATGTAGCCGGCGTTTCTCCCTCCACCTTGTTTCTAACTGTCATTTGAAGACAGTCCTAGGTTGTTTCCTGTCACCACCGGAGCAAACTGCCAACAGTAACCAGTTGGACAGGCTCTAATTAGTGTATTGGGGTGTCATACAGTTCTGTGTCAGCATCTCCTTAACCCGAATACAGCGGAGAGGAAGGCGCTGACAGCCGGAAAACACAACCTCTCTCACTTTCCCTACACAATACAATGAACGTAATGACTGATAATGTTATGGGGAAATGGGTAAAATAATGTTCCCTATGGAATGAGCCTCAAATGAACCTGTCACCTTTATTTTGCTTCTCTTGTTACATTGTACCAATACCTAAAAAAAAAAAAAAAAAAAAATTGTCCTAAATGCATTACATCCGTTCCCGCACAGGATTTTTTTATTTATTAATTTTATTCTTAATGTAACGTACTGTAAGTGTCATTTAGGAATTTTTTTTTTATTTACCGGAATAGTTAGCGTTAATATTTTGTTTTACAAAAATTCGCAAACTACAACGGTAAAACAAAGTATATTAACATGGAACGATTGGGATTTGTGGATAATTAGGAAATAGGCAGTATTAAATAAAAATGGAAAGAATAGGCAGAAAAATGAAAAGTGGGAGTTATATTTTGTACTTTGAGCTAGATTGGTGCAAATGATTTCAGAGGATCGAAACCTGCAGGAACGTTGTTGGATTAAACCCCGTTGATGCTGCAGTGGTTGTGATAAAATTATATTTATTCCTTATAATAGTAAAGTGGGTATTCCTGGAGGCTGAAGATTAGTTGGCAACCTGATCCGGGTTTATCATTTCCTATCCAAATGCGGGGCTGCTACGGTACACTTGATGCCCACCCAAGTCACGTGACTTAAAAAATTATTGCATCGCTTACTAATAGTATTGGGCTTTCTGGGTGTAAATTTAATATGACGAACCTGTCGGGCTTATTTTGACGTTTCCATATCCAAAGGCAGGGGCGTGCTACGGTACACTTGATGCCCAGCCCAAGTCAGATACTTGATAAAATTATATCATCACTTCTAATATCATTTTGGGGCTTATGGATGTGAAGATTAGATAGGGAGAAACTGATTGGTTGATTTTGCGATTTCCATATCCAAAGTCAGGGGGCGTGCTACGGTACATTGATGCCCAGCCAAATCACGATGACTTGATAAAATTATATGCATACTTACAATAGTAGTGGGCATTATGGGTGCTGAAGATTAGAAATTGGGAAAATGATTGGGTTGAGTTTTGACTTTCCATATCAAAGTGCAGGGGGGTGCTACGGTACACTTGATGCCCGCCCAAGCACAGACTTTGATAAAAATTATATGCATACTTACAATAGCTGTGGGATTACTGGAGTGCTGAAGATTAGATATGGGAGAAAACTGATCTGGGCTTGAGTTTTGGATTTCCAATCCAAAGTGGGGGCGTGTACGGTCACTTGTGCCCAGCCCAAGTCCGAACTTATAAAATTATAGCATCGCTTACTAATAGTCATGGGCATTACTGGAGTCTGAAGATTAGATTAGGACCTGTCTGGCTTGAGTTTTGACTATTTTCCTACCAAATGGGCCCGGGCGTGCAGCATGTGTCGGTACACTTGAGCCCACCCAGTGTTGCCGCTAGCAGTTAGATTGGTTCACACTGGGGGAAAATCGAGTTTTCTCTGTAGTGGTTATCCCAAAAAAAAAAATAAATCCCACCCTTCCCCCCGGAACTTTTCCTTAGGTGGCTGTATGTGGGCGGGAGCCGAAAGCCAATTGGATGACTCATCGGCATCCCGAAGACATCACCAAACCCAAAGTTCACCAGTTATTCGGCAACCGAATCCAAACCTTTAAGGTTTGCTCTCGCTGTCACGATGACTTGATTAGAAAAAAGCGCACAGCAAAATAAGGTCTTGTCCAAGAAATAAAGGAGGGGAAAACAGGGAAGTGCTCACCTATTGTAAATGCCTGGTTCTGCAGAATCAACCAGCAGGTTAAAAGTTAACCAGGATAGGGATTAAATTGCCTGCTAGGCACCAAACAAAATACAGAACAGGGAATGAAGAAAGTGATTTATTGTTCCACAGTTCAAAGATAAACGAATTACATGGTTCCTGAGGAAAAGGTCAAATTGACTTTGAAATCGTTGACAATAAAACTTTCTATGATGGTTCAGTTTTGGTGCCACTGGCATTAAATAGTTGGCCCCAAAACCCCATTATTGTCACGTGTCAATGCCACCGGGCCGCTGGGCGAACGGGGGAAAGTGAAAATGGCATATGGAAAATCCCATTTTTAGTGCAGTGTGGATTTAATTCTGGGGGGAGCCCAAACGCTTGGGCCGTACCTCACTGAGAATCCAGCGCCCAATGCGGTTTTTACCTTGGCGGCAATCAAAAATAGAGCAAAACCACATATTTTTTTAAATTCTATTTAAATCATTTAAAAAAGAATGGGCTTCCACATTTTTTATTGCCAACCAGGTAAATCCAGCAGCGGGGTGGCAGCCCATAGTCTCCGCATAACTGTGCTGAGAATCAAAAATACAGTGAAGTGCTAAATTTTTTTTTTTATTTTGATTGATTTTTTTCTACTTGATGTCAGTTAATTGTGAAGGGCCAACGCCAATCACGATATTGTCACAGAAATGGGCTGTTGGAGTAACCTGAGTCTACCAGCCAGAATGTATGTGGCTTCCAGATTACTTCAACAGAATCAAGAACCCATTTCTCTGGGACTGTCTCCCTTCACATGAATACCTGAAAACACAAGCAGCTGGTGCTGGAAAGTATAAGAATGTTTAATCAATTTTTTCTTTTTTTTACAGTCCCCATCCCATTGACCCCCGAACTGTAACACAGACTTCCAGGAAAGTCAGTTTGGGGTGTGGGCCGGAACAGTTGTTATAAGACCCGAACTTTAAATTCGGGTTCGCCCATCCCTAAAACTTGAGTCCCACCCTGGGGTACAGTACCAGAAAGTATTCTAACTCCTATGGGGTATCCGTATAATGAATTAAAGAATTTATATCCCACATTTGAAATTTGCCATTCTGTCTATTAACGTCTTCATATACCAGCGGCGGAGAATTGGGGCCCACACCAATTCTAAAAACTAGAAAACTCATTTGTCATGGAATCAGTAAACAGGTCATTTTGTTTATTAAGGGTTACCAAATCGATACACTTTCCAGGTCTTTTCAATATTTGTGAGGCGCATGGAATCCCTTGAACATTGTATCTGATGGGGGTACAATTTGTTTCAAAGTCTGGAAGTGTTTTGTAAAATTGAGGATTTATCTTTCATTTTCCTTTGTTAAAAACCCTAAAACCAACGGTCAACAGAAAGTACCAATAATTGTTGGAACCAATTTTTGGTTCTTGGTTGGCTCAGCGGGGTCTTGGGCCTCATAGTTACAACTTGCTGAGTCGGACTCTGTCGGTTCAATCAGTCTCAGGAACCTCAATTTTTTTAAATTTGTTTTTTATTCTTATTTTGGTGTATTTCTAGGATTTTTCTTGTGTCCTGAGTAGAGGTTCCATACAGCAGGGTGGAAATCCAGGCTCGAGGGCCGCAAAGGTCAGGTTTTCAGGATTTCCTTAGGGGTGTTGGAGTCTACCAGTAAACTTTTATCAATCCCCTCACCTTTCCTTTCGCTCCAAGCAATCCCCAAGACATCCACAGAAATGTAAAATCACAAAACCTTTTCCCAAAAAGTTCCTTTAATATTTTAGCCAAAAAAACATGGAAACCCGGGGCTAAAAAGCTGATTAAATGCAAGAAAAACCCCAGGCAGGGGTTTAATTTTGAGGCAAAATAAAATTTCATCCCTGCAGGTTGTTATATTATCACCTGTCAATGGGCCTTTTGCATTCATGCTCCCTGGGCACTTTTAGTAATCTACCCTTATTGATAAGTCAGATAAGGTAATGTGCACGCAACATCTTTTTTCACGAATTCTTTGTTACCCACTGAAAAACCCTTAAATAAACAAAAAACTACTTTCAACCATTTACCATGCTTTTAGCGTTTGGGTAAATGCAGTGATACCAGTGGCTTTGCAAAAGCGTCCAAAAGAATTTTTGAGACAACGTTTCACTACAAAGGCCGATTGTCCATGTGAGGGGTACAGGTGGGGGTTTACTCGGTACCGGGGCTATGCCATTGTGGGGGATAGGCGGCGGCCCCGGCCCGTGCCCTGGCCCTTTAATGCGGGGTGGGGGGGAAAGACGGTGGTGAAGGGGATGGTTACGTGAGGCACTGTGTCCGGTACTGTTAAGCGCTGGGCCGGCCGCGGGTATGGAGGTGCAGTCATTAGTACACCCCCCGGGGTGGGCTTTTTCCGGCCGGGGATGATGGGGAGGTGTGGCCGGGCCCCGGGGGGGTACACGGGTGCGGCCCACACCCGTTCGTTGTTTAGTACTTTTTCTATGACCGGGGAAAGGTGGTAAAAATCCAGGGGGGGGGGGTTTGGGTTTCCCTTGGGGGGGGGGGGGGGGTATGGTACGGGTTTGGGGGGAAAAATTTGGGTTTGGGGGTTTGGGGTTTTCTTGGGGGGTTACCCGGGGACAAGGTCCTGGGGGGGGGTTTTGGGGGTGGGGGGTGGGGGGGTGGGGAGGGGGGTGGGGGTTGGGGGGGAAAAGGGTTGGGTTTGTTCCCCTCCCTGCCCCGGTCTTGATTTTGGGGGGGCCCGGGGTGTGTTCCTGACCTGGGCCTGCTTACCCAGTGACAAGCTCCTTCACTCCTGCTCTCTCCTCTTCTGGAATAATGAAACTAATGCATTGGGACTAACTGACTCTTACTCAGCCTGGTCTTTACGAGGATCTGGCTTAAGGCACCAGAATCCCCTTCAGGTCGGGGTAAGGTGTTGTTTCGTTGTACCAAGGTGTTAAATCCCTTATTGCACAGGGATCCTTTGGCAATCCACAGCAGGAGGCAACAATGTAATTCTTTGCGCCTTTTTTGGCGCGCTTTTCCATACCCACAAATAAATGTCTCGGGAAAAAGCAGCCGAAATGCACGGTATGAATGCAGTTGCACTTTTTTGCTCAAAGCTAGGCAAAATAGCGCAACTGCTTAAAAGTCTGCTATTGCCAGGGTGTGAACGTCCTAAAAAGACTGGCAAAAATAGCGCCCCCAAGTGTCAGATAGCTGTCTATATATGGAGGCAATTAGTTAAACCCTTGTTCAGCTGACAATACGACCTAATTCAGAAGGTGCATTATCAGCCCGGCACAATAACATAAGATTGATCCGTTTAATTAAACAACATTCTACTTGATAAAGAACTAGAACCCCCGTCAGTACTAACCAGAAAATTTCACCACCCTTTCCCTATGTCCTTCCCACAGGCTGCCCCCATTTTCATTCTGCTCTCCCCATTTGGCACTTTTCATTATTCTTTCCCACCATGTGGCCCCTTTCTCATTTTGCTCCACCCCATGGCTCCTTTTCATTTGCTCTCCCCCCCTCCCGTGCCCCTTGTTCCTTTGCTCTCCCCCTCCGTGGCCCTTTTCTTTTGTCCTCCCCCTCCCGTGGGTTTGTTCTTCTGTTCTCCCCATGGGGCCATTTTTTATTTGCTCTACCCCATTTGGGCACCTTCTTCATCTGCTTCCCCCCTCCATACCCTTTATTCCTTTGCTCTCCCCCTTCCCTGGGCCCTGTTCCTTTGCTCTCCCCCTTCCCAGGGCCCTTGTCATTTACACTCCCCATACTGCTGCCCCTCCTGTGGCCCCATCCATACTTTTCCCCTGCCCCCCTGTGGCCCTATCCATACTGCTTTTTCCATTCCTGTGGCCCCTCTCCATATGCTCTCTCCCCCCCTCCTGTGGCCCTTTCCAATGCTTTCCCCCCCACCCCATGTGGACCCTGTCCAATTACTGTCCCTACCTGCAGTTGCTGTGTTCTTCGGCCAATGGTGTTACCGCCCCCGGATCTGGTTTTCACCTCCTCCTGCAACTAAAACAGATGCTGGACAGAAAGAGAAGGTCCAGATGGTAAGTGTAACTCCTCACACTGCCCGGCCTCTCTCTCCTCTTCGCAATGCTCTGCTCCACAACCCCACCCTGCCATAAAAAAGCTGGGGGTCTGGAGGGGGGTCAAAAGAAATTGGGATGGTTTAGTGCAGTCAAAATGGAAGGTTGATAGGAAATGTTGCGGGTACAACTTTAATGTGATCAAAAAGGTTGTGGTTATTGTGGCACCCTGCTCACACAGGTAACCACAGACTCAACCTACAGTATGGATGGGTTTCTACAGTGGGTACACCAGTTCAAACAACACCTTCCACCCCAACCAGTAGGGGGAGCTTAACTTGCTGCCTTAGGCAAGATCCCCTATAAATATGGTGCTGGGGCAGAATAGACAGAGAGTGTGCTGTCGCTTGGAGAAACTGTGAAGACGTCCTGGTGGTTGGAGCCGTGCCAGGCCCGAGCCAGAGACAACTAAACAGCCTTCAGTTAAGCTATTGAAGGGACCCAAAGTGGGGTCGAAGGCAAGACGTAGGAACAATGGAGAAAGTAGCAGCCTGGAGACCAGAGCGTCCTTGGTTCACTACAGAAAGCACCTTGGACAACCGGAGCCGAGTCTGCAGGAGGAGCACCCAGCCTAGCAGAGAATACAGTTTTTCCGTGGAGACTTCAGTCTCCCGGGCATCTGTGCAGCCACCAACAAAGGAGCCAGGCACTGCAAGAGAGTCTATAGCGGCAGTCCAACGAGAGTTACCCAACACAGCAAGGTGAGAGGAGAGCAGAGGAGGCCAGCCAAATTTCATACAGGGCAGGGGCTTCACACAAGGGAAAAGAGACAAGGAGGCCTTATACCCACTCACTGTGGAGCCCCCAGAAGTGCTTCCTGAACACCGGCAGTATACTAGACTTTTACCTTCAATTCCATCAGTAAAAGGTAAAGAAACAATCTCGGTGTGTGTCCATTCTCTACCCCTGACCCTGCCATCTATAGAGACTATTCCAGCTGCTGCCAGCAAGGTCATATTCCCTGCTTTATCCCTAAATCTCTACTACCAGAGCCCTGGGACCCAGCTCCACCTGTGGGAGCTTCAACACCTAGCTGCCCGTACATCTTCCCTGGAGGCCCAGGCAGTGCAGGTGCAATCACAGAAGCCACAGGTGGCGTCACGACAAACTTTATTCACTTTATTACCATTCCCCAAATCCTTTACCATGTTGACAATCAGGGCTACGGGTCTGGGCAGGCCACCAGTGACATCCCAACCACAGCAGGGCCCAGACGCCGAAGTTCCCATAGGCCCCAAGGCTAGTCAACCTCATCCAAAAATATTTAGCTAAAAATGTCATCAGGGGAGGTGGGTCATACAATTTATGAGTTCTGGAGGTTGTTAATCCGGTGGGTATTGGATAAACCCCTTCACCCCCAAGCCTGGTTTCACATTTCTAACCAAGCCATTTTTTTCAATTCGACAGTGTCACTTTATGTGGTAATAATCTAGAATACTTCAATGGATCCATAATTATGAGAATTATTTTTTTGTACCATATTGTGCGACACTCACCAGGGCCATGGGGTACTCAGTAACCTAGTCGGTGGCTGCTTGGGAGTTAACAGTGGCATGGACCGGTTCCGTGACTCTGAGCATGCAGAAAAATGAATTATATACAGGGGAATAGTTCATATGCACTTGTGATTATTTGGTCAGGGTGACCACCGCTGTATGGAACCTTTGCGGCTGGTTAAAAAATGGCAGCCTGGATGGTATCGCTCCCCACAGGTAGAGCGTGGCCCAAGGGATGGGATTAGAGTAATAGAGATGGTGATGGCGATGGTGTCTGTGTAGCGGTGCAGGAGGGTGCAGGGCTTTAAGCAGGGATGGCGCGCAGAATAATCGGAGGAGACCGGGTTATAGTTCTTTACCTTTACTTATAACCATTGGTGCAGCCAGAGCACTGATGTCGAGAGGATCGGAGCAGCCAGGGAGCAGTTGGACTCCACCTGCCGGTGTATTTGAGGTCTGCCTGATGCACTTTCCCAGTTCAGGGTCTCAGTGCTTGGTGCTACTCTGTGGCCCTTTCTTTCTCATGTCCTTGTTTTGCTGTGAGCCCGCTATGGCAGGCAGCCCGAGCCCCTCATGGACACTCCGGATCGCTGGCAGCTCGGGCCCTATGTGCTGTTCTGCCACCGATCTGAAGTTGTGGCTGGGAAATGTGCATCTTCATCCTCCAGAAGTGGTCAGCGGGTTTTGCAGTCCCCCTGAATCTGGCGTCCTTCCTTAGCGCAGCCTGGAGTGAGCCTCTCAGCGGCTCCACTCTCCAGGACCTTCGTCGACGTCTTCCCTCCTAGGTCCTTGTCTAGACTCTTTAACTTTTTTCCCTCCCCACTCTTTCCTACCTTAACCCTTCCCTAGAGCAAATTTTTGGATAATATTTTTTTTGTTTATTTATGAAAATATCAGAAATTTGGCAAACATTTTGAACATTCCACATTTTTTAAACTTTGAATTTTTATGCCGTAAACCACAGTTATGTCACAAAAAATTATAAATAACATTTCCCACATGCCTACAGAACAATTTTTGAAGCATATTTTTTTTTGTTAGGCAGTTAGAAAGATTAAAAATTATCAGAAATTTCTAATTTTTCCACACAAAATTTACAAAACCAATTTTCTAAGAATCACAACACAGTTGAAGTTACTTTGAGAAGTCTAGGTATCAGAAATTGCCAAAAGTAAGATGATTCTAAAACTCACACTTACATGCCTCACAACCACATTCAAGAAATTATTAACCCTTCAGGTGCTCCACAAGACTAAAGCAAAAAGGAAGGAAAACGTGAAACTTTGACTTTTTCCCACACAAATTTTAATTTAGCCTCAAATTTAGCATTTTTACAAGAGTAACAGGAGAAAAAATGACCCTAAAATTTTTTGTGCAATGTCCTCCTGAGTACGTTGATACCCATATGTGGCGGAGAACTACAGTTGGGCACATGGAGGGCTCGGAAGGGGAAGGAGCACCATTTTTTTCAATTGCAAACTTGGCTGAAAGCGTTAGTGGACACCATGTCACGTTTGGAGAACAACTGGTGTGCTAAACAGTGGAAAACCCCTTGAAAGTTACCCCATTTTAGAAAGTAGACCTTCCCAAGATATTTATGTAGATGTTGTTATAAGCAATCTGAACCCTACAGTTGTTTCAGTGAATTTTATGACGTTGAGCAGTGAAAAAAAACATCACATTTTCCCCACAAAAAAAATTCAGCTCCCAATTTTTTTATTTTCACAGGCTAACAGAAAAAATTGCATATACAATTTGTTGTGCAATTTATTCTAATTTCACTGATACCCATGTGTAAAGTAAAATACTGTTTGGGTGCATGGCAGGGCTGGGAAGGGAAGGAGCAACATTTGACTTTTCAAATGCAAAATCGTCTGGAATCATTAGCGGACACCATGTCACATTTGGTGAGCCCCTGGTGTGCCTAAACAGTGGAATGCTCCCGCAAATGACCCCATTTTCAAAACTGGGCCTTCAAGGAATTTATGTAGATTTGAAAGTGAGCACCTTGAACCCCCCAGGGCTTCACAGAATTTATAATGTTGAGCATTGAAAACAAAAAATATATATTTTTCCCGGCAAAAAATATGCTTTAGCCCCTAAGTTTGTATTTTTACAAGGGTTACAGGAGAAAATGCACCATAAAATTTGTTGTGTAATGTGGCCGCCCTGCGGGTATTAGCCACAGTATAAGATCATAATAGTTGCACTCACTTAGAAAGCCAAGCCACTGCACTACCACCTTTGGCCAGTAGGGGGAGCTCCAGAGACACCAGAGACTTCCCTAAGATAAAACACTGGTTGAGGTAAATTTTTCAGACAGTTGGAGCCAGGAGCTCAGAGTGACAGGAGCTGCATTGAGTTCCTGAGACTGACTGACAATTTTCCAGGGCCAACCATCGGTCTGAG
Organism: Allobates femoralis; assembly: GCA_033576535.1. Taxonomy (NCBI): domain Eukaryota; kingdom Metazoa; phylum Chordata; class Amphibia; order Anura; family Aromobatidae; genus Allobates; species Allobates femoralis. The sequence goes on from JARQOC010000011.1 coordinate 27,048,697, forward strand.
GAGGAGAAAACTGATAAGAGAACACTTTCAGAATCGGGTAGCATCATTATCTACCTAGATAAAAAGCGCAGATACGGATACCGGATCCGTGGCTGCATTAGTTATATACAATACAGCAACCGGAAAACGTGAGTAACAACAAGCTTCACAGGGCCAGACACAGCAACATACTAAGAGTTCAGCAGTACCCCCGGAGGGGGTAAAGCAGAGAGAGACAAAGGACTCAAGTTGCCTGTTGAGTGGGACCCAGAGAGGAAGATTTGGCCGGGCAGCGAGTTCACACACGGCAGCAGGGCCACATAGACAGCGCAAGCAGGAGGTAAAGGACCGGGGGGGCCTAAGCAACTGAAACCCCTATTGCAGACTCCGGAGACGGACTTGTTTATTATAGTTTGGTTGAAAGTAAACCAGTTAAACCTCATCTGTGCCTCAGCCTCTGATTTAACAGCTACCATCTATCAGGATTGGGACCATCACCGCTGAGAGAATTTGCTGTGAATCAAGTAAGTGTCTGTGCCCCTTAACATCTCCTCACCATACTTCCATCTTCATCCATCATTAACTTTCACATCACCTGTCCAGGGGACCCTACAGCCCTACCCGGAAAAGGGCTATACCATCTCAACTGCCTCTCACCATCATCCCCTGGCCAGTACAAGCAGCGGTGGCCATATATAGCCACATTATTCCGGGGGCGTCACGACAATAACATCTACAAACTTTATAAATATATAAACTTCTAAATCCCCTGTAAATACCCCCTTTTAGGAGTGTGCAGCCTGGGGGCCACGGCTGGGTCCAGCCACCAGTGACTCCCCCAAGGAAAGAGACCCTGCGCCGGGTATCCGGTCCCCTAAGCTGGGCGGCACATCCCCCTTTTGGCGTCACGAACAGGATTTACCGTGCCTGGTTAAATCGGGTACTGTGTGCCGTGATTAATGCCGAAAATTGTGAGAAAATCCGAGAAAAATTGACTTTTTTATCAAAAAGTGATTTTCCCATTGGGAAACCATTGAAAATAGACTTTTCCCCATTGACTAACATTGAAACAAAATGGCCGCCAGCCTCTGAGGAAAAAATTGCATCATCACTAATTACCTCATAACTGCCCAGCACGAGACTGCTATTTGAACTGTGTCATAGCCCTGAGCTCTGATCTGACTGAAAAATTTCAGATTCCGCCATTATGACTCACGGCGAGCAGAAGCAGCAGGGGGCGTGTCTTTGTGGGCGGCACCAAGCTGAGAGCTCTGACGTCGGCAAAAGGGAAAACCAATCCTGCTGCACAGTGGAACGATTATACGCCATCCCGACGGAAGCAGAGGACCGGAAGGGTCCGGATTAATAAGGGGGCGCAACATGTCGCAGCACGGAGATGCCGAAACACCCGGCGACACAAATGCAGCTGAAGCACAAAACAGAGCGCCCGGAAGCACAGCGGCGCAAGGTGCAGCGCCCATTAGGCCGATGTTGATGCCATATACCCCAGGTGCTCCATGGCTTCCAGTGTTATGAAGGTAAGCTAATATTTTGATGATTTTAAAGAAAAACTGTGGCCATATTTTAACATGTTTCCAATGGCAGAAAGCTCAGCGTGTCGGTTTGCTAATGGCACAGTTAAGTGGTAATGCCAAGCGAGAAGTCACAGCATGGTCCGCTGATCTAAAAGACATGCTGTAGCATATTCTAGCTGGATTAAAGGCAGTATTTGAAACAAACTGCTGGTAGCAAAGCAAAGACCAAATTCTTCAATTGCAAACAAAAGGCCAATGAGAGTGTGAGAGACTTTGCCCTGAATTTACAGGAGGCCCTTAAAGCGCTTACACTGGCTGAACCAATGTTTAACATGGCGCTGATAAATTTGTTAAAAGATCAATTCATTGAGGGACTATTAACCCCTTCTCATCGAGGGCATGCGAGTATGCTGACTTTCAAGGACCCTGAAGTGACATTTGCCCAGTTAAAGGAGAGCGCTATTCGTCTCCAGCAGGCAGAGGCACTTTGGGATCAGGATCCTGAGCCATCCATTACAGAAACCCCTCAACAACAGAGAATGCCAGTGACATCAGTTAAGCCCCTGGAGGCCAGTGTTAATGATGCTTTCCAGCAAAAGCTTGACTCTCTAACAGACATTGTCACCTCAATGGCTAAAACCATGCAGGAAATGAGAGAATCACAGACTACATCCAAGATGGAGTTGGCGAACAGCAGAGAGGATATTCCCTGGATGAGACCCCAGAGATACCCAGCGTGGAGAGGACGACCCAACGACCTTTTACCAGCCGGATGGACAGCCTATTTGCCGCCGTTGCCGGAAGCCAGGCCACATCGCCCGCAATTGTGATTTAAACAAGGATCCCCTGGGAATGCGGGCCGCTTCGCAGGAGTGAACTTTCAAGGCCCAACATCCTGGCACGATAAGTACGTCGGAGGACGTCCCATTATCCCCATCGTGCTGGACGGTATTCCCTCAATGCCTTGTTGGACACTGGTTCCCAGATTTCATCTATACCACATATCCTTTATAAGAGGTACTGGGCAGATTCAGACATTGATAAAAGACCATCTAATGTTGAGCTAAGTATATATGCTAGTAATGGAAAATTGGTACCGCAAGTAGGATTTAGAGAGATGACCATTAAGATTGGTAGAGCAGAATTAAAAAATCAGGGTATCATAATTGTTGATGTTAACCGACGGGAACCTTTTGTATTGGTAGGTATGAATGTTTTAGAAAATTGTTTTTCCGAGGTTATTACTATTTTACAGCAATTTGCGGAAACTGCCCAATCTTGCCAGCAGAGAATTCTCTGGAGAGAGATAAACGCATTGGTGCTGAAGCAACAAGTAGAGGTTGCAGGTGGAGAAATCGGCAGTGTGAGGGTAAGTGACCCAACTCCTATAGTGATACCTCCAAAACTGAAATGCTGGTATGGTGTAGAGCAGCCATTGGTATTAAAGGACGAGATTACCAAGCCTTGGTAGAGCCTGTGTACACTGATAGTAGACCCACGATATTAACGCTAGAGGAATAGTCGAGGTACACGGGGGAAGAGTACCCATACGTCTTTTGAATTGTGGAGAGGAAGAGGTCACTTTACCAAGGTACGCTACAATGGCCAAGCTATACACTGTTGACAACAATGCCATCACAGCCATTGGGCCCTTGAATCCGTCATGTCAGGCGGACGACAATGGTTCAAGTGGAGAATTAGAAGATTGGTGTCAGCAGCTGCATATAGGTACAGATTCAACACCTACCCACCAAAAACAAGGGGTGTACCGACTAGTAGAAGAATATGAACGGGTCTTCAGTAAACACCCATTAGACTTCGGACAGATTAAAGGGGTAGAACATACAATTCCTACCGGTAACCACCCACCAATAAAAGAGAGATATAGACCCATACGCCCGCTCATTATCAATGTGCTAAAGACATGCTGAGAGAGATGAAACAGGCTGGGGTAATAAGAGACAGTTGTAGTCCCTGGGCAGCCCCTCTGGTAATAGTTAAAAAGAAAGACGGAACCATGAGAATTGCGTAGACTACCGGCAGATTAATCACATTACCCATAAAGACGCCTACCCCTTACCTAGAATTGAAGAGTCATTAGCCGCTTTAAGATCTGCTAACTATTTTTCCACCTTAGACTTAACAAGTGGGTATTGGCAAGTCCTGTGGCTGAGGAAGATAAAGAGAAGACAGCGTTTACCACTCCGATGGGTCTCTGTGAATTTAATTGTATGCCGTTCGGACTCTGCAACGCACCCGGTACCTTTCAGCGATTGATGGAATGCTGTCTCGGACACAAGAACTTTGAAACCGTCCTTCTGTACCTAGATGATGTAATAGTCTACTCAAAGACTTACGAACAACATCTACAAGACCTGGCAGAAGTGTTCGAAGCCTTATCCCGGTATGGTATGAAGATCAAGCCATCAAAATGTCACCTTCTAAAGCCAAAGGTACAATACCTGGGACACGTTGTAAGTTCAGAAGGATAGCACCGGATCCCGAGAAAGTAACCGTAATAAGGATTGGCCAAGACCTACCAGCGTGAAACAGGTGAGGCAATTCCTGGGACTGGTGGGCTACTATCGTAGATTCATCCAAGGGTTCACCAAGCTAGCAGCACCTCTACAAGACATCCTGGTAGGGCAGTCGAAGAAGCCTTCAAACCGCAATCCTCCTTTCCCGTGGAGTGATGAGAGGGAAGATTCCTTTGAAAAATTGAAGAAGGCATTGACGGAGAAGAAGTTCTGGCATACCCCGATTACCATCAACCTTTCATCCTTTACACAGATGCCAGTAATGTGGGACTGGGAGCAGTACTATCTCAGAAGCAAGGAGGCAAGGAGAAAGTCATCGCCTTTGCAAGTAGAAAGCTCCGGCCTACTGAAAGAAATCCTGAAAATTACAGCTCCTTCAAGTTAGAACTACTGGCAGTAGTCTGGGCTGTGACTGAGCGTTTCAAACACTACTTGGCAGCTGCAGAATTCACCGTCTATACTGATAACAACCCATTGACCCACCTGGATACAGCCAAGCTAGGTGCGCTGGAACAGCGATGGATAGCCCGGCTGTCTAATTACAACTTCGTGATCAAGTATAGAGCAGGCCGAAAGAATGGAAATGCAGACGCCTTATCCCGGATGCCGCACTTGAGAGACGTGGAAGAAGAACCGGTAGAACTTGAAGAAATTGAACTACCCGCCTTCCATCGTCCCAAGGTAGGACAGTATCAATCCAGTGCCTACCAGAAACATCAACAAGTGAATCTCAACCCATTAGCACACCACAGATGGGCTGACACTCAAGACAGCAATCAGCTGTGAAGTTGGTGAAAGAACTGCTGACTGAGCAAAGTGCGTATCCCAATGAAAATGCACCGAAAGAGACACATCAACTCTGGAAAGAGAGAGGCAAAATGTTTCTGTACCAAGGAAAGCTGTGCAGAAGATATACCAATCCAAAGACGCATGAGCTAGTATGGCAGATCATTGTGCCTAAACAAGATGTAAAAATGGTCCTAGAAGCTTATCACAATGGTGCTGGTCACTTCGGGTGGAAAAAGCTAGAAGTACTTTTAAGAGAAAGATTCTACTGGGTTGGAATGAGAAGATCAATTGAAGAATGGTGCAGAAACTGTGGTCCGTGTAACCTCAGAAGAAAAGATCTAAAAAACCAAAGAGCACCACTCCAGCCTATAGTTACCAAGCAACCACTTGAGCTCGTAGCAATAGACCACGTGAAATTGACACCAAGCCGGTCCGGCTACGTCTATGCTTTAACCATCGTGGACCATTACTCACGCTTCCTGGTAGTAGTGCCTGTGAAAGATCTCACTGCAAAGACAGCAGCTAAGGCGTTCCAGACATACTTTTGCAGACCTCATGGATATCCGGAACAAGTACTCGCAGACCAAGGTACAGCATTTGAATCAGAGATCTTCAGAGAATTTTGCAATATGTATGGCTGCAAGAAGATCCGTACAACAGCCTATCATCCGCAAACAAATGGCTTATGCGAAAAAATGAACCATATTGTAATCGATCTCTTAAAGACTTTACCAGAGACAGAGAGAAACCTATGGCCAGAGAAATTGCCTGACTTGGTAGACCTCTATAACAATGTCCCGGTAAGCTCCACAAACTGTACCCCAGCTTACCTTATGCGTGCAAGACCTGGCAAGCTACCAATAGATCTAGAAATGGGTATTGTAAAACCTGACGCAGAAGTGCAGGATTCCAACTGGGACTCCCTACGCCAACAACAATATCGCCAAGTGCAAGAATGCGTAGAAAGGAATCTCCAGAAAACTAGAGAAAGACAAGAGCAATACTTCAACCAGAATGCTCTAGCAACCCCATTAAAACCTGGTGATCAAGTGCTCAAGAGAAACCGTCGCACTAATAAACTGGACAATCAGTGGGAATCCGTCCCATATACAGTTTTACCAATGAGAGTGAACAATCCTAAAATGTGTCTTATAAGCAAAGATGGTGGATTAACATCAGTACTAGTGTCAAGAGACAATCTAAAACTATGTCCAGAGACATTGAAAGAAAAAGAAGTCATTCAACCTGAACCAGAAGTTATTCAACCAGTACCGGTTCAACCTGTTAACGAAAAAGAAGAAGATGGAGTATATCATACCTATCTAGGAGACTTTCCTAAAACCTGGCCAACCTACAATGGTGCAGTAGTAGTTCCCATGATGGCCTTCTATCAAACACCAGAGCCTGTAATACCAGAAGCCCCAAGACCAATAGAATTAGAAGCAGACCCTGTACCACAAGAAGTTCCAAGACAGGAAGAACAAATTCCTAGTAATAATAGTCCTGGACACGGTGGAATTGCCAACCCCACAAATGTGGAATTATCCCTAGCAGAACCAGAAGTACTTACTAGGTATACGTCCACTCACACCATCACATTGAGTACACCCAGTACACAAGCGTTACGCAGATCACAGCGTAGTACTCAGGGTCAATTACCAGCAAGATATGCAGACTACCAAATGTAAATAGATATTACAACCAGAAATATCTGAAAGGAACTTGTTTAGTTGTTAATTAGTAGTTATTAGATGTAACGTTAAAAAGCTCAGTACCTACAGAGACTATTCTGTATGAACTACTTGCATATTCTTGAGTTCTTTTCTTCATTTATCAGCCCGGAGGCGGTAAATTAAAGCTCCGGAAAGACAGTTTTTTTGAACATTCTTAAATTATTCATAAACTTTGTTGGAAAAATGGACGCTAATTGCAGTGCCTTTCCTAACAAATAAATAGCCCTCAAGGACAGAGCTGTATTAATGGACGCTATTTGAAGTGACTTTTTACAAGACTCTATTTTTTAAACTTGAGTGGTTTTTGTAACTTTTTATTTTTTTTAAGACTCTATAAATATTATCTGTTATATCTTATGTTTATTGTCCCACAGTCCCGGAGTACTGTTCTTAACTAAGGGGAATGTGGCGCCCCTGCGGGTATTAGCCACAGTATAAGATCATAATAGTTGCACTCACTTAGAAAGCCAAGCCACTGCACTACCACCTTTGGCCAGTAGGGGGAGCTCCAGAGACACCAGAGACTTCCCTAGAGATAAAACACTGGTCTGAGGTAAATTTTCAGACAGTTGGAGCCAGGAGCTCAGAGTGACAGGAGCTGCATTGAGTTCCTGAGGACTGACTGACAATTTCCAGGGCCAAGCCATCGGTCTGAGGGGGAGAAAACTGATAAGAGAAACACTTTCAGAATCGGGTAGCATCATTATCTACCCTAGATAAAAAGCGCAGATACGGATACCGGATCCGTGGCTGCATTAGTTATATACAATACAGCAACCGGAAAATGTGAGGTAACAACAAGCTTCACAGGGCCAGACACAGCAACATACTAAGAGTTCAGCAGTACTCCCGGAGGGGGTAAGCAGAGAGAGACAAAGGACTCAAGTTGCCTGTTGAGTGGGACCCAGAGAGGACAGATTTGGGCCGGCAGCGAGTTCACACACGGCAGCAGGGCCACATAGACAGCGCAAGCAGGAGGTAAAGGACCCGGTGGGGCCTAAGCAACTGAACCCCTATTGCAGACTCCGGAGACGGGACTTGTTGTATTATAGTTTGGTTGAAAGTAAACCAGTTAAACCTCATCTGTGCCTCAGCCTCTGATTTAACAGCTACCATCTATCCAGGATTGGGACCATCACCGCTGAGAGAATTTGCTGTGAATCAAGTAAGTGTCTGTGCCCTTAACATCTCCTCACCATACTTCCATCTTCATCCATCATTAACTTTCACATCACCTGTCCAGGGGACCCTACAGCCCTACCCGGAAAAGGGCTATAACCATCTCAACTGCCTCTCACCATCATCCCCTGGCCAGTACAAGGCAGCGGTGGCCATATATAGCCACATTATTCCGGGTGGCGTCACGACAATAACATCTACAAACTTTATAAATTATATAAACTTCTAAATCCCCTGTAAATACCCCCTTTTAGGAGTGTGCCAGCCTGGGGCCACGGCCTGGGTCCAGCCACCAGTGACTCCCCCAAGGAAAGAGACCCTGCGCCGGGTATCCCGGTCCCCTAAGCTGGGCGGCACATGTAATTTCTCTCCAGTACCAATATGTGGTTGAAAACTACTTTTGAGGCATAGCACAAAGCATAGAAGTAAAGGATATGGTGCATATTGGAGTTTAGATTTAGTTGGAATGGTCTGGAGGTGTCATGTCACATTGGCAGAGCCCCTTACATTCCAGAAAAGCAGACCCACACAAGTGACCCCATTATACAAAACACACTCCTTGATGCACTTATCTAGGGGTGCAGTGAGCATATTGACACCACAGCTGAATCTGAATTTTATACCATTGGGCGGTGAAGAAAGAATAATTAAATTTTTTTCACTAAAATGTTGTTTTAGCCCTGTTATTAATTTTTATAAGGACTAATAAAAAAAATGGACCATGCAGTTTGTTGTGCCATTTTCCCACAGTGTAACGATACCCTCCATGTAATTGGGAACTATTTTTACTACTTTTAAGGTACAGTACAAAGCTCAGATGGGAAAGAGCACCATATTAGATTTCAGATTTTGCTGGGATGGTTGGCAGGTGCCATATTAATTGGCAAATGCCTAAGGTGCCAGAACAGCAGAAATCCTCTATAAATGATGAGTCGGTCGACAAGGTAGGGGGTACTCGGATACCGGGACAGGGGGTTACTTCGGTGGGGGGGATCATGGCTAGTTGGTTCCTGGTTCCATGCCCTGTACCCTCAATGGCGGGGATGGTGGGAGATGAGGATGGGGGATGATAACGTGACACCACCTGTGGTACCTAGTAATGGGGTTACCAGTGCTGCGTCCGGCGGCTGAGGTGATGGAAAGGCAGCTTTAGTAGTACAGCTCCCCACAGGTGGAGCTTTACCTCAGGGCAGCGGGGAGGGATGCGGGGAGTCGTAGAACTCACCTCCAGTGATGATGCTGTGGCCCTCTGGGCGCCGAATGAAATGAGGACAGACACCTTTACTTGCACGGTCCTTTACTTGCACCAGATGGAAACAGGTACACAGTACAGTCTGGGTTAACGGTATTGTAACCGTGGTTTGTGAATGTTTCCTCAGAGTCTGACAGTGATGCCCTCAATATGGTGCTCATGGTCTTTTTACACTCTCTCTCTCTCTTACCCCTCTTGAGCCAAGTCTCTAGTCCAGGGGGTTTGTTACCTAAAAGTCTTTCACTCATTGGCGTCATGAACCCAGCTGCAGGACTGATGTTGGGCTGCTTTAGGGGTGCTTCGGCTCCCTGTGTGTGTCGGGCCCTCAGCTTGCCAGTCTGTAGTTAGGGATGAACCTTGCATCTACCTCGGCTACTGTATGCCGGTGTTGACCTGAGTCCCCAGCTGGCTCCAACCAGGCCTCGGTAAACCCCCTTCCAAAGTCTGGGTCACCGCTCTCCAAAGAGGCGTCCTCCTGATGAAGCCGCAGGGTCCCCTGCGTCTGCATTGCTTGCTCTCCTCACACCAACTGTCTGACTGTGCTGTCACTCCCCATATCCCGTTCTCTAGACTCCACCCTCTGGGACCTACTGAATATCAGTCCCCTGTATTAAAGTGGCCTGTATTGGGTGTTGGGGTGCAGACTCTGAAGATTCCCCACGTTCACGGCTACACAGGCATCACATCTCTAATTAGGATGTAATACCTCCCTGTGGCACCTTGCCATAGGGGCGCCACAAATGACCCCATTCAAAAATTGCACCAATGAATTCATCTAGGGATGCAGTGAGCATATTGACACCAACTGAAAAGATGGTAAGTTTAGCAAGCTTTGGGGACACTATGGCCCCTTTGCCAGGCTGATAATGACACAAATTCTGAAGACACAAACATATATACAAAAGCAGGGTTAGATGATGTAGTAAATACGACAGGTGACGTAAAGCAAAGTCAGACTAGGAAGGGGGAGAAGAGCTGGGAAAGTAAAGTCAAATTTCTAAGATAAGTGGATCCGATTGTATTATTGTTCTATGATTAGTGACCTGTGGAGACCTGAAGATTCCTCAGTGAGTTGTAGAAAGCCATAAATCTAAGCGAGACAGTTCACGTAAAAAGTGTCAAAAGTTCATTGTCCTCTAACCTGAGTCTGTTGGAAAATTTGATATCCCCAAATGCCCTTTCATTTTATATAAAAACGCATGAATCCATGTGAGACATTCAATCCTGTTTTGAATGTGTCAAAGGTCGTTATCAATTTGTTTTACCAAATTCTTCTCTCTTTCCGAGATTTGAAGTTGCTTTTTAAAATGAGCAGACTAATATTGGTTTCACTGTGGTTAGAGCTGCAAAAATGCTTTGCTACAAGTAAATCCGTACGCTTTTCTTTTATTGAGTAACGATGAGAATTCATTCTTGTTCTGAATTGTAGTCCGGTCTCCCTATGTACATGCCACCTGTTGGACATTTGGTACATATAATTAAATACACCACATTGCTTGTGGTGCAACTGAAGTTACCTGGGGTCTTGTAGTCCTGATCTGTCCCAGGAATCCTTATCTTGTCAGTTGTCATTATAAATGGGCAAGTTTTGCACCTGTTCTGGTTGCAGGGAAAGGTTCCTGTAGCTGTTGGAGAGGACGGGGCACTTCTGACAATGATGATTTTAGATTCGTAGATTGTCTAAAACACAAGAGCGGGGGATCCGGGAATACTGATTATAGTCGGGCATCTTTTTGTAGGAGTGGTTGTAGTTTCCATGCAGCTCCTCTTAGCACCTCCAGACTTGGATTGTAGGTGACTACGAGAGGGACCCTGTTGTTTTCTTCTCTAGTTTTGTAATGTAGGAGATCATTCCTTGATATTCTGGTGACTCTTTTAATCTGGTTCTCCTTTGCTCTTGGATAGTAGCCCTGGTTCAAAAAGTTATTTCTGAGGTTCTCAAGGTGATTGCCTCTATCTGTAGGGTTAGAACATATCCTATTGTATCTGATGGCCTGGCTGTACACAATATAACGGTTATATAATATAACGTTAATATATATAATATACTGTATATCAATATTATTAACAATAATAGTGTTAATAACAAGATGGTTCTGCTCTTATTAGTACTACAATTCTGCAAAGATAGATAGATTAGATACAGGGCCGCACCGTCCATTGGACAGTGTGAGCCCTGAGTACCAAGCGGCAGGAGACAGGGGGAGCGGCATTGGAGAAGGGGGCGGCGCCAGCAGCAGTGGCCGGCTTCCAGCGAGATTGCGGTCGGCCCAGCGTCACCTGGTAAGATGGCAGCGGCGCCCTACTTGTGCAGGCTACAGGGTTGGTGCTGGCGGGGGAGGCTGAAGGCTGCTAGCAGCACTCCCCCCCCCCTGCTCCTCAACTAACGTTACAGGGGTGGCGGGGCTGCAGTCTGCAAGCACCCCCGACCCCCCCCCCCACCCTGCTCCTCACCTAAGGCTACAGGGGCGGCGGGGCTGCAGTCTGCTAGCTCACATCCCCGCCCCCCCCTTCCCACCGTCCTCTATACGGCTCAGGCGGCAGGGGGGCTTGATGCACCCCTGATTAGATAGGTAGATAGATAGATATTGGATAGATAGATAGATAGATAGATAGATAGATAGATAGATAGATAGATAGATAGTTTCTACAACAGTTTTTCACATGAGATTGTGCTCTCTAAATTTGATTGGTGACAGTTCCAGGAGAAGCAATGAATGAGCTACAACTCAGTGTGATTGGTGATGGCGCACGTTGAGTGTTTTAGCCCCGTCTGGCTCTCTTCTCGGAGAGCATAATGCGGAGAGTTACAATGTGTATAGTGACATTGTCAAGCCATCAGGAATTGCTGATTATAGCGCTAAATATTGATTTCTGCTTCAGATGTGTCAAAATTTCTTTCTCTCCTTAATTAGAACTTCCCTAAGCACTATACAGGAACATACAGAATATATCAGATCAGAGTGAGGAGAAGTGTGATACAAGAACATAATTGTGACCTCTTGTCTTCTCCTTGCCTCCTGAGTTTTGAGATGACTCCAGCTGTCTTCCCTGCCCTTCTCAGTACATGTGATAATCATACTCATTTTTCCCAGTCTAACCAGAGATAGACTGTAGTAAGACTGTGTTTTTTATCATTTGGAACCATTGGATCTGTAGTAAGCTAAAAAAAAAAAAGAATACAAAGCTTAAAGTGCCAGAAGGTGCCTTTTTCTATTTGTTTGTTTCATGGTACG
>JARQOC010000011.1:27061036-27074927 GCA_033576535.1 Allobates femoralis
TAATAGTCATGTGGGTATTCCTGGAGTGCTGAAGATTAGATATGAGCGAACCTGATCCGGGCTTGATCGATTTCCATATCCAAAGTGCAGGGGCGTGCTACGGTACACTTGATGCCCAGCCCAAGTCACGATGACTTGATAAAATTATATGCATCGCTTATTAATAGTCATGTGGGCATTACTGGAGTGCTGAAGATTAGATATGAGCGAACCTGATCTGGGCTTGAGTTTTGACGATTTCCATATCCAAAGTGCAGGGGCGTGCAGCATTGTGCTCCGGTACACTTGATGCCCAGCCCAGTGTGTGCCGCTAGCAGTATATGATTGGTTCACACTGGGGGAAAAATCTGAGTTTTCTGCTGTAGTGTGTTATCCCTAAAAGAAAAAATAAATCCTCACCCTTCCACCCCCGGAACTGTTGTGCTTATGGCTGGCTGTATGTGGGCGGAGAGCCGAATAGCCAATTAGTGATGACTCAGGTCAGCCGAAGGTCCCGAAGAGCATCACCAAACCCAAACGTTCACCAGTTCATTCGGCAACCGAATATAAACCTTGAATGGTTCGCTCATCGCTAGTCACGATGACTTGATTAGAAAGAAAGCGCACAGCACATAAGGTCTTGTCCAAGTTAAATAAAGGAGGGGAGACAGGGAAGTGCTCACCTATTGCTAAATGCCTGGCTTCTGCAGAACTCACCAGCAGGTCTAAAAGATAACCATGGATAGCGGATTAAATCTGCGCTGCTAGGCACCAAACAAGAATACAGGACAGGGAATGAAGAAAGTGATTTATTGTTCACACAGTTCAAAGATAAATTGACTCCTTACGTGGTTGTCCTGAGGAACAGGTCAAATTGACTTTGAAATGCGTTGACAATAAATCACTTTCTATGATGAGTCTCAGTTTTGGTGCCAGCTGGCATTAAATAGTTGGCATCAACCCCATTATTAGTCAGCGTGTCAATGCCACCAGGGCCGCTGGCAGAACGGGGTAAAGTGAAAATGGCGATATGAAAGAATGCAACATTTTTAGGGGCAGCTGTGGACTTTAATTTTCAGTGTGGGATCCCAGAACGCTTGGGCCGTACCTCACTGAGAATCACAGCGCCCAACTGCCTGGATTTTACCTTGGCTGGCAATCAAAAATAGAGCAAAACCCACATATTTTTTTAAACTACCGTATATAATCGCGTATAAGCCGAGTTTTTCAGCCCAAGAATTGGGCTGAAAAGTACCCCCCTCGGCTTATACGCGAGTCAGTGCGGGGGCTGCTGTATACAGCGGTATAAAGCAGCCCCCGCATCCCCAGTAATGCAGGGCCCCCCCCTCATGCTCCGGTCACCTGTAAAGCAAGTTATACTTATCAGTGTCCCGCTGCCGTCCGCGCCCGCATCTGCCGACATCGCGATCCTCCATCTTCATGCATCTTCTTCCTGCTTCTGTGCGAGTCGCAGGCAATGACGTCATTACCGGCGACGCGCACAGGAAACAGGAAGAAGTCGCATGAAGACGGAGGATCAGGATGTCGGCAGATGCGGGCGCGGACGGCAGCGGGCACTGATAAGTATAACTTGCTTTACAGGTGACCGGAGCATGAGGGGGGGCCCTGCATTACTGGGGCTGCCTGTATACTACCACTGGGGCTGCTGTATATAGGGGCCCTGCATTACTGGGGCTGCAATACCACTGGGGCTGCTGTATATAGGGGCCCTGCATTACTGGGGCTGCAATACCACTGGGGCTGCTGTATATAGGGGCTGCAATACCACTGGGGCTGCAATACCACTGGGGCTGCTGTATATAGGGGCCCTGCATTACTGGGGCTGCAATACCACTGGGGCTGCTGTATATAGGGGCTGCAATACCACTGGGGCTGCAATACCACTGGGGCTGCTGTATATAGGGGCCCTGCATTACTGGGGCTGCAATACCACTGGGGCTGCTGTATATAGGGGCTGCAATACCACTGGGCTGCAATACCACTGGGGCTGCTGTATATAGGGGCTGCAATACCACTGGGGCTGCAATACCACTGGGGCTGCTGTATATTGTGGCTGCTGTATACACCACTGGGGCTGCAATACCACTGGGGCTGCTGTATATAGGGGCTGCAATACCACTGGGGCTGCTGTATATACCACTGGGGCCTGCTGTATATCATACTGCTGGGGCCTGTATACCACTGCTGGGGGCTGTATACCTGTGCTGGGGTCCACCCTCGGCTTATACGCGAGTCAATAGATTTTCCCAGGTTTTGGGGGCAAAAGTAGGGGGGTCGGCTTATACACGGGTCGGCTTATACACGAGTATATACGGTATCTATTTAAATCATTTTAAAAATGAATGGGCTTCCCAGCATTTTGATTGCCAGCTAAGGTAAATCCAGGCAGCTGGATGTGGCAGCCCATAGCTCTCCGCTATAACTGTGCTGAGAATCAAAAATACAGTGAAGTGCTACATCCTTTTTTTTAATTATTGATTTATTTTTACAGTACTACGATGTCAGTTAATCTGTGAAGGGCCCAACAGCCAATCACAGATGTTGTCACAGAGAATGGGCTGTTGGAGTAACCTGAAAGCAGCCCACACATTCTAGCATCTACCATGCTAGAATGTATGGGCTGCTTCCAGATTACTTCAACAGCCAATCAAAGACACCCATTGTCTGGGACAGTGTCTGCCCTTCACAGTGAATACCCCGGAAGCACAAGCAGCTGGATGCTGGTAAGTATAATGCTACTGTTTAATCAATATTTTCTTTCTTTTTACAGCTCCCCATCCCATTGACCCTGAACTGTAACACAGACTTCCCAGGAAAGTCCACGTTTGGGGTGTGTGCCGGAACAGTAGGTGTTCAGTACAGACCCCGAACTTTACAATTCGGGTTCGCCCATCCCTAATCTTGAGTTCTCACCCTGGGGTCACAGCTACACAGAAAGCTATCCTAGACTCCTATGGTGGTCATCCACGTGTAATGATATTAAAGAATTTATATCCACATTTGAAATTTGCGCATGTCTGTCTATTAACGTCTGTCATAACCAGCTGGCGGAGGAATTGGCTCCATCACCAATTCTAGAAATACTATTGACTCATTTGTCCATGGAATCAGTAAACAGGCTCATTTTGTTTCATTATCAGGGTCACCAAATGCTGATACACTTTCCAGGTCTTTGTCAATCATTTGGTGAGGCTGCATGGAATCCCTCTGAACATTGTATCTGATAGGGGGTACAATTTGTTTCTAAAGTCTGGAGAGTGTTTTGTAGGGAAATTGAGGATTTATTTTTCATTTTCCTTTGCTTAACACCCTAAAACCAACTGTCGGACAGAAAGTACCAATCAATTGTTGGAACCAATTTTGAGTTCTTTGGTTGCAGCTCAGCGGGGTCTCTGGACCTCATAGTTACAACTTGCTGAGTCGGACTCTGTCGGTTCAATCAGTCTGCAGGAACCTCAACTTATTTTTAAATTATGTTTTTTATTCTCATTTTGGTGTATTCTCTAGGATTTATTCTTGTGTGTCCTGAAGTAGAGGTTGCCATACAGCAGGGGTTAGGGAAATCCAGGCCTCGAGGGCCGCCAACAGGTCAGGTTTTCAGGATTTCCTTAGCAGGTGTTGGAGTCATCACCAGTCAACAATTTTATCAATCCAGCTCACCTGTTACTTTTGGGCTCCAGATCAATCCCCAAGACATCCACAGAACAGTAAAATCACCAAAAGCTCTTCGTTCCCAAAAAGTTCCTTTAATATTTTAGACCATAAAAAACATGGAAAACCGAGGCTAAAATAAGCCTGATTAAATGCAGAAAAACCCGGGCACTGGTTTACATGTTTTGAGGCTAAAATATAATCATCACCAGTGCAGGTGTTTATATTATCACCTGTGCAATCAGGGCCGTATTTGGCATTCATGCTGCCCTAGGCACTTTTAGTTATGCTACCCTCTATTGATAAGTCAGACTAAGGGTATGTGCACGCAACATCTTTTTCAGGCGAATCTGCTTTGTTACCCACCTGAAAAAACCCTAAATAAACTCTAAGGCTACGTTCACACCATTTACTCAGTGCTTTTTAGCGCTTGCGTCAATGCAGTGATACGCAGTGGCTTTTGCAGAAATGCGATTCCACAAGCCATATTTTTGCAGACACGCTTTCACTGCAAAGAGCATCGCAAAAAAATGTCCATGTTGAGGTGGTCGACAGGGTAGGGGGTACTCGGATACCGGGGCTGATGGCCACTTGGATGGGGGATCACGGCTGGTCGGTCCCGTGCCCTGGACCCTCAATGGCGGGGATGGTGGGGGATGATGGTGGTGAAGGGGATTGGTTACGTGACGCCACCTGTGGTACCTGGTAACGTGTATACCAGCGCTGCGGCCGGCCGCTGAGGTGATGGAGGTGCAGCTCAGTGTAGTACAGCTCCCCACAGGTGGAGCTTTTTCTCAGGGCAACGGGGATGGATGAGGGGAGTCGTAGTAGTGTCTCTGCGGTCAACGCTGTGGGTAGCAGCGGGTAAGCAGGCACACACACACAGTAGTCGTTGTTTCAGTACCTTTTTCTGATGACCGGTAACAGGTACAGTCCAGAGAAATAACCAGGTCCCCGGTGCAATTTGGGACTTTCACCTTGGAGAGCTGTGAGGCCTCCTCTGTCACTGTGTACTGTGGTTTTGGGGTAAGTTCTGCCTGTAACTGAACTCGCCGCTCCTTCTCTCCTCCCAGGGCTTTACTCTATAACTGACAATGGTCCTCCTGGTCCTTCCGGGCTTTTCCTGCTGCAGTGAATGTGTAGCAGAGTCGGACTCCGGTGTCCTGGTGAACTAAAGAGAAATCTGGTTTGTTCCCTTCTTCAATTCCCTGCTTACTCCACTGGTCTCTGACTCTCTCCCTAGGGTGCAGCACAGCAGGGTCAGTGTTCCCTGATCCTGGGCCTGGCTCTACCCCAGTGACAAGCTCCTTCACTCCTGCTCTCTCCTCTCTCTGGAACTAACTGAAACTAACTGCATCTGGGACTAACTGACTCCTTACCTCAGGCCTGGATCTTTTACAGAGGATCTGGCTTAAGGCAGCCAGTAGAGCTCCCCCTTCAGGTCTGGGGTGGAAGGTGTTGTGTGCTGTGTGTACCAAGGTGTAAATCCCTTATTGCACTAGTGGATCCTTTGGCAATCCCCAGCAGGAGTGCCACAATGTCAATTCTTTGCGCCTTTTTTGGCGCGCTTTTCCCATAGCCCACACTATAAAGTGTGCTCGGGAAAAACGCAGCCGAAAATGCACAGTATGTGAATGCAGTTGCACTTTTTTGCTCAAAGCTCAGGCAAAATAGCGCAACTGCATTAAAGTGCTGCTATTGCACAGGGTGTGAACGTAGCCTAAAAAGACTGGCAAGATAGCTGCCAGCCAAGTGATCAGATAGCTGTCTATAAGTATGGAGGCATTAGTTAAACCCTTGTTCAGCTGACAAATACGACCTAATTCAGAAGGCTGCATTATCAGCCCGGCACAATGAACCTATAATGATCATGTATCACGTCTAATTAAACAACATCTACATTGATAAAGAACTAGAACCACCGTCAGTACATAACCAGAACAATTATCAACACCCCTCTTCCCTAATGTCCTTCCAAAGGCTGCCCCCATTTTCATTCTGCTCTCCCCCATATGGCATCTTTTTCATTATTCTCTTCCCACCATGTGGCCCCTTTCTCATTTTGCTCCACCCCATGGCTCCTTGTTCATTCTGCTCTCCCCCCTCCCGTGGCCCCTTGTTCCTTCTGCTCTCCCCCCTCCCGTGGCCCTTTGTATCTTCTGTTCTCCCCCATGTGGCCCATTTTTCATTCTGCTCTACCTCCATGTGGCCCCTTCTTCATTCTGCTCTCCCCCCTCCCATGGGCCCTTGTTCTTTCTGCTCTCCCCCTTCCCGTGGGCCCTTGTTCCTTCTGCTCTCCCCCTTCCTGTGGCCCCTTGTTCATTCTACTCACTCCTCATACTGCTGTCCCCCTCCTGTGGCCCCTCATCCATACTGTTGTCCCCCTGCCCCCTCCTGTGGACCCTCATCCATACTGCTGTTCCATTCCTGTGGCCCCTCATCCATACTGCTCTCTCCCCCCCTCCTGTGGCCCCTTGTCCATACTGCTGTTCCCCCCCACCCCACCGTGGACCCTCGTCCATATTACTGTCCTACCCTGCAGGTTGTCTGTAGTATCTTCGGCACAATGGTGCTTACCTGCTCCAGGATCTGGAGTTTTCACCTCCTCCTGCAACTACACAGATGCTGACGGCAGAAGAGAGAGGTCCAGCATGGTAAGTGTTAACTCCTCACACTGCCCGGACCTCTCTCTCCTGCCATCAGCAAGCTGCTCTGCTCCACTAACTACCCACTCCTGCCATACAAAAGCTGGGGATGTCTGGAGGGGGGTTCAAAAGAATATTGGGATGGTTTAGTGCAGTCAAAAATGGAAGGTTGATAGGAAATGTTCAGCGGGTACAATCTTTAATGTAGTCAAAAAGGTGTGGTTATTGTGGCACCCTGCTCACACATGTAACCACAGACTCACCTACAGTATGGATGGGTTTCTACAGTGGGTACACCAGTTCAAACAACACCTTCCACCCCAACCCAGTAGGGGGAGCTTAACTTGCTGCCCTTAGGCAAGATCCCCTATAAATAATGGTGCTGGGGGCGGAAATAGACAGAGAGTGTGCTGTCGCTTGGAGAACTGTGAAGACGTCCTGGTGGTTGGAGCCGTGCCAGGCCCGAGCCAGAGACAACTAAACAGCCTTCAGTCTAGCTATTGAAGGGACCCAACAGTGGGGTCGAAGGCAAGACGTAGGAACAATGGAGAAGTAGCAGCCTGGAGACCGAGGAGCCGTCTTGGTTCACTACAGAAAGCACCTTGGACACCGGAGCCCGAGTCTGCAGGAGAGCACCCAGCCTAGCAGAGAATATAGTTTTTCCGTGGAGACTTCAGTCTCCCGGGCATCTGTGCAGCCACCAACAAAGGAGCCAGGCACCGCAAGAGAGTATATAGCGGCAGTCCAAAGAGAGTTACCCAACACAGCACAGGTGAGAGGAGAGCAGAGGAGGCCAGCCAAATTTCATACAGGGCAGGGGCTTCACACAAGGGAAAAGAGACAAGGAGGCCTTATACCCACTCACTGTGGAGACCCAGAAGTGCTTCCTGAACACCCGGCAGTATACTAGAATTTTACCTTCAATTCCATCAGTAAAAGGTAAAGAAACAATCTCCGGTGTGTGTCCATTCCTCTACCCCTGACCCTGCCATCTATAGAGACTATTCCAGCTGCCTGCCAGCAAGGTCAATTCCCTGCTTTCATCCCTAACTCTCTACTACCAGAGCCCCTGGGACCCAGCTCCACCTGTGGGGAGCTTCAACACCTAGCTGCCCGTACATCTTCCCTGGAGGCCCAAGGCAGTGCAGGTGCAATCACCAGAAGCCACAGGTGGCGTCACGACAAACTTTTATTCACTTTATTACCATTCCCCAACTCCTTTACCAGTTGACCATCAGGGCTACGGGTCTGGGCAGGCCACCAGTGACATCCCAACCACAGCAGGGCCCAGACGCCCGATTCCCCATAGGCCCCAAGGCTAGTCAACCTCATCCAAAAATATTTAGCTAAAAATGTCATCAGGGGAGGTGGGTCATACATTTATGAGATTCTGGAGGTTGTTAATCCGGTGGGTATTGGATAAACCCCTTCACCCCCAAGCCTGGTTTTCACATTTCTAACCAAGCCATTTTTTTCAATTCTGACCAGTGTCACTTTATGTGGTAATAAATCTAGAATACTTCAATGGATCACAGTAATTATGAGAATATTTTTTGTACCATATTGTGCGACACTCACCAGGGCCATGGGGTACTCAGTAACCTAGTCGGTGGCTGCTTGGGAGTTAACAGTGGCAGTGACCCGGTTCCGTGACTCTGAGCATGCAGAAAAATGAATTATATACAGGGGAATAGTTCATGATGCCACTTGTGATTATTCTGGTCAGGGTGACCACCGCTGCTATGGAACCTTTGCGGCTGGTTAAAAAATGGCAGCCTGGATGGTATCGCTCCCCACAGGTAGAGCGTGGCCCAAGGGATGGGATTAGAGTTAATAGAGATGGTGATGGCGATGGTGTCTGTGTAGCGGTGCAGGAGGGTGCAGGGCTTTAAGCAGGGATGGCGCGCAGAATAATCGGAGGAGACCAGGGTTATAGTTCTTTACCTTTACTTATAACCACTTGGTGCCAGCCAGAGCACTGATGTCCGAGAGGATCGGAGCAGCCAGGGAGCAGTTGGACTCCACCCTGCCAGGTGTATTTGAGGTCTGCCTGATGCACTTTCCCAGTTCAGGGTCTCAGTGCTTGGTGCTACTCTGTGGCCCTTTCTTTCTCATGTCCTTGTTTTGCTGTGAGCCCGTATGGCAGGCAGCCCGAGCCCCTCATGGACACTTCCGGATCGCTGGCAGCTCCGGGCCCTATGTGCTGTTCTGCCACCAGATCTGAAGTGTGGCTGGGAAATGTGCAGTCTCTCATCCTCCAGAAGTGGTCAGCGGGTTTTGCAGGTCCCCACTGAATCTGGCGTCCTTCCTTAGCGCAGCCTGGAGTGAGCCTCTCAGCGGCTCCACTCTCCAGGACCTTCGTCGACGTCTTCCCTCCTAGGCTCCTCGTCTAGACTCTCTTAACTTATTTCTCCCTCCCCACTCTTTCCTACCTCTAACCCTTCCCTAGAGCAAAATTTTGGATAATATTTTTTGTGTTTATTTATGAAAATATCAGAAATTTGGCAAACATTTTGAACATTCCACATTTTTTAAACTTTGAATTTTTATGCCGTAAAACCACAGTTATGTCACAAAAAATTATAAATAACATTTCCCACATGCCTACAGAACAATTTTTGAAGCATATTTTTTTTTTGTTAGGCAGTTAGAAAGATTAAAAATTATCAGAAATTTCTAATTTTTCCAACAAAATTTACAAAACCAATTTTGTTAAGAATCACAACACAGTTGAAGTTACTTTGAAAAGTCTTGGTGACAGAAATGCCCAAAAGTAAGATGATTCTAAAAACCTCACACCTTACACTGCTCACAACCACATTCAAGAAGTTTATTAACCCTTCAGGTGCTCCACAAGAACTAAAGCAAAATGGAAGGAAAACGTGAAACTTTGACTTTTTCCCACACAAATTTTAATTTAGCCTCAAATTTAGCATTTTTACAAGAGTAACAGGAGAAAAATTACCCTAAAATTTTTTGTGCAATGTCTCCTGAGTACGTTGATACCCCATATGTGGCGGAGAACTACTGTTTGGGCACATGGCAGGGCTCGGAAGGGAAGGAGCACCATTTTTTTCAATTGCAAACTTGGCTGAAAGCGTTAGTGGACACCATGTCATGTTTGGAGAACAACTGGTGTGCCTAAACAGTGGAAACCCCTTGAAAGTTACCCCATTTTAGAAAGTAGACCCTTCCCAAGATATTTATGTAGATATGTCATAAGCAGTCTGAACCCCCAGTTGTTTCAGTGAATTTTATGATGTTGAGCAATGAAAAAAAACATCACATTTTCCCACAAAAACATAATTTCAGCTCCAATTTTTTTATTTTCACAGGGCTAACAGAAAAAATTGCATCATACAATTTGTTGTGCAATTTATTCTAATTTCACTGATACCCATGTGTAAAGTAAAACTACTATTTGGGCGCATGGCAGGGCTGGGAAGGGAAAGAGCAACATTTGACTTTTCAAATGCAAAATCGTCTGGAATCATTAGCGGACACCATGTCACATTTGGTGAGCCCCTGGTGTGCCTAAACAGTGGAATGCTCCCGCAAATGTCCCCATTTTCAAAACTAGGCCCTTCAAGGAATTTATGTAGATTTGTAGTGAGCACCTTGAACCCCCCAGGGCTTCACAGAATTTATAATGTTGAGCCGTGAAAACAAAAATATATATTTTTCCCGCAAAGAATATTGCTTTAGCCCCTAAGTTTGTATTTTTACAAGGGTTACAGGAGAAAATGCACCATAAAATGTGTTGTGTAATTTCTCTCCAGTACCAATATGTGGTTGAAAACTACTTTTGAGGCATAGCACAAAGCATAGAAGTAAAAGATATGGTGCATATTGGAGTTTAGATTTAGTTGAAATGGTCTGGAGGTGTCATGTCACATTGGCAGAGCCCCTTACATTCCAGAAAAGCAGAACCACACAAGTGACCCCATTCTACAAAATACACCCCTTGATGCACTTATCTAGGGGTGCAGTGAGCATATTGACACCACAGCTGAATCTGAATTTTATACCATTGGGCGGTGAAGAAAGAATAATTAAATTTTTTTCACTAAAATGTTGTTTTAGCCCTGTTATTAATTTTTATAAGGACTAATAAAAAAAATGGACCATGCAGTTTGTTGTGCCATTTTCGCAGAGTGTAACAATACCCTCCATGTAATTGGGAACTATTTTTACTACTTTTAAGGTACAGTACAAAGCTCAGATGGGAAAGAGCACCATATTAGATTTCAGATTTTGCTGGGATGGTTGGCAGGTGCCATATTAATTGGCAAATCCTTAAGGTGCCAGAACAGCAGAAATCCTCTATAAATGATGAGTCGGTCGACAAGGTAGGGGGTACTCAGATACTGGGACAGGGGGTTACTTCGGTGGGGGGGATCATGGCTAGTTGGTTCCTGGTTCCATGCCCTGTACCCTCAATGGCGGGGATGGTGGGAGATGAGGATGGGGGATGATAACGTGACACCACCTGTGGTACCTAGTAATGGGGTTACCAGTGCTGCGGCCGGCGGCTGAGGTGATGGAAAGGCAGCTTTAGTAGTACAGCTCCCCACAGGTGGAGCTTTACCTCAGGGCAGCGGGGAGGGATGCGGGGAGTCGTAGTCCTCACCTCCAGTGATGATGCTGTGGCCCTCTGGGCGCCGAATGAAATGAGGACAGACACCTTTACTTGCACGGTCCTTTACTTGCACCAGATGGAAACAGGTACACAGTACAGTCTGGGTTAATGGTATTGTAACCGTGGTTTGTGAATGTTTCCTCAGAGTCTGACAGTGATGCCCTCAATATGGTGCTCATGGTCTTTTTACACTCTCTCTCTCTCTTACCCCTCTTGAGCCAAGTCTCTAGTCCAGGGGGTTTGTTACCTAAAAGTCTTTCACTCATTGGCGTCATGAACCCAGCTGCGGGACTGATGTTGGGCTGCTTTAGGGGTGCTTCGGCTCCATGTGTGTGTCGGGCCCTCAGCTTGCCAGTCTGTAGTTAGGGATGAACCTTGCATCTACCTCGGCTACTGTATGCCGGTGTTAACCTGAGTCCCCAGCTGGCTCCAACCAGGCCTCGGTAAACCCCCTTCCAAAGTCTGGGTCACCGCTCTCCAAAGAGGCGTCCTCCTGATGAAGCCGCAGGGTCCCCTGCGTCTGCATTGCTTGCTCTCCTCACACTAACTGTCTGACTGTGCTGTCACTCCCCATATCCCGTTCTCTAGACTCCACCCTCTGGGACCTACTGAATATTAGTCCCCTGTATTAAAGTGGCCTGTATTGGGTGTTGAGGTGCAGACTCTGAAGATTCCCCACGTTCACGGCTACACAGGCATCACATCTCTAATTAGGATGTAATACCTCCCTGTGGTGCCTTGACATAGGGGCGCCACAAATGACCCCATTCAAAAACTGCACCAATGAATTCATCTAGGGATGCAGTGAGCATATTGACACCAACTGAAAAGATGGTAAGTTTAGCAAGCTTTGGGGACACTATGGCCCCTTCATTAGGCTGATAATGACACAAATTCTGAAGACACAAACATATATACATAAGCAGGGTTAGATGATGTACTAAATACGACAGGTGACGTAAAGCAGAGTCAGGCTAGGGAGGGGGAGAAGAGCTGCGAAAGTAAAGTCAAATTTCTAAGATAAGAGGAACTGATTGTATTATTGTTCTTTGATTAGTGACCTGTGGAGACCTGAAGATTCCTCAGTGAGTTGTAGAAAGCCATAAATCTAAGCGAGACAGTTCACATAAAAAGAGTCAAAAGTTCATTGTCCTCTAACCTGAGTCTGTTGGAAAATTTGATATCCCCAAATGCCCTTTCATTTTATATAAAAACGCATGAATCCATGTGAGACATTCAATCCTGTTTTGAATGTGTCAAAGGTCGTTATCAATTTGTTTTACCAAATTCTTCTCTCTTTCCGAGATTTGAAGTTGCTTTTTAAAATGAGCAGACTAATATTGGTTTCACTGTGGTTAGAGCTGCAAAAATACTTTGCTGCAAGTAAATCCGTACGCTTTTCTTTTATTGAGTAACGATGAGAATTCATGTTCTGAATTGTAATCCGGTCTCCCCTACGTACATGCTGCCTGTTGGACATTTGGTACATATAATTAAATACACCACATTGCTTGTGATGCAACTGAAGTTACCTGGGATCTTGTAGTCCTGATCTGTCCCAGGAATCCTTATCTTGTCGGTTGTCATTATAGATGGAGGTTTTGCACCTGTTCTGGTTGCAGGGAAAGGTTCCTGTAGCTGTTGGAGAGGACAGGGCACTTCTGACAATGAAGTTTTTTAGATTCGTAGATTGTCTAAAACATAAGAGTGGGGGATCCGGAAATACTGATTTCAGTCGGGCATCTTTTTGTAGGAGTGGTTGCAGTTTCCGTTCAGCTCCTCTTAGCACCTCCAGACTTGGATTGTAGGTGACTACAAGAGAGACCCGGTTGTTTTCTTCTCTAGTTTTGTAATGTAGGAGATGATTCCTTGATATTCTGGTGACTCTTGTAATCTGGTTCTCCTTTGCTCTTGGATGGTAGCCCTGGTTCAAAAAGGTCTTTCTGAGGTCCTCAAGGCGATTGCCTCTATCTGTAGGGTTGGAACATATCCCATCTGATGGTCTGGCTGTACACAATATAACAATTATATAATATAGCGTTAATATATATAATATATATCAATATTATTAACAATAATAGTGTTAGTAACAAGATGGTTCTGCTCTCATTAGTACTACAATTCTGCAAAGATAGATAGATTAGATACAGATACAGGGACAGTGTGAGCCCTGAATACCAAGCGGCAGGAGCCAGGGGGAGCGGCATTGGAGAAGGGGGTGGCGCCAGCAGCAGTGGCCGGCTTCCAGCGAGATTGCGGCTGGCCCAGCATCACCCGGTAAGATGGTGGCAGTGCCCTACTTGTGCAGGCTACAGGGTTGGCGTTGGCAGGGGAGGCTGAAGGCTGCTAGCAGCACTCTCCCCCCGCTCCTCACCTAAGGCTACAGGGGCGGCAGGGCTGCAGTCTGCCACCCCCCCCCCCCCGTTCCACCCCCCGGTCCTCTATACGACTCAGGCGGCAGGGGGGCTTGATGCACCCCTGATTAGATAGGTAGATAGATAGATATGGGATAGATAGATAGATAGATAGATAGATAGATAGATAGATAGATAGATAGATATGGGATAGATAGATAGATAGATAGATAGATAGATAGATAGATAGTAAGATAGATAGATAGATAGATAGTTTCTACACCAGTTTTTCACATGAGATTGTGCTCTCTAAATTTGATTGGTGACAGTTCCAGGAGAAGCAATGAATGAGCTACAACTCAGTGTGATTGGTGATGGCGCACGTTGAGTGTTTTAGCCCCGTCTGGCTCTCTTCTCGGAGAGCATAATGCGGAGAGTTACAATGTGTATAGTGACATTGTCAAGCCATCAGGAATTGCTGATTATAGCGCTAAATATTGATTTCTGCTTCAGATGTGTCAAAATTTCTTTCTCCCCTTAATTAGAACTTCCCTAAGCACTATACAGGAACATACAGAATATATCAGATCAGAGTGAGGAGA